>VXBP01009264.1:50631-253870 GCA_013400115.1 Rhinopomastus cyanomelas | reverse complement strand
GACTGGACGGGTTCCTGTGTGACTTGGTTTAGGTGATCCTGCTGTTGCAGGCGGATTGGACTAGATCTTTCGAGGTCCCTTCCAATCCGTAATGATTCTATGATTCTATGACACTGAGAAGAGCCTGGCTCCGTGCTGCTGACAGCCACCCTTCAAATATTTATAGATATTATTGAGGTTATTGAGGTCACCCCTCAGTCTCCTCTTCTCCAAGATAAACAGACCCAGCTCCCTCAGCCTCTTCTCATAAGGGAGGTACTCCACCTCCTTCATCATCCCCGTTGCCCTACACTGGACTCTCCAGCAGCTCCACATCCCTCTTGAACTGAGGGGCCCAGAACTGGACACATTACTCCAGGTGTGGTCTCACCAGGGCAGAGTAGAGGGGGAGAAGAACGTCTCTTGATCTGCTAACCACTCCTCTTCTGATCCACCCCAGGATGCTGTTGGCCCTCTTGGCCACAACAACACACTGCTGGCTCATGGTCATCCTGCTGGCCACCAGGACCCCTAGGTCCCTTTCTCCTAAACTAGTCTCCAACAGGTCAGTCCCCAGCATATACTATACTACCTCGGGTTGTTCTTGCCCAGATGCAAGACTCTACATTTACCTTTGTTATACTTTATTAAATTTCTCTCTGCCCAGCTCTCCAATTTCTGCATCCATCCAAACATCCACTTGTTATCCATCCCTCCCTCACTCCACCCAGTCCTCCATCTGGAGTCAGGGATGGGGCAGGTCCCTGCTCCTGTCCCTGGTGACCCTCTGGGATCCCGCAGAGGCCTCAGTCAGTGCAGCCCACTCAGGGTGTCTCCGCGCCCCGGCGCCTCCCGCCCCCCACAGCGGGGTCTCTGCCGAGGGCGCAGCCTCCCACCACTGACCAACAGTCCCCGCGATGGCGCTCACTGCCGGCGGGTCGGGGCGCCACCCGTTGCCATGGACACGCGGCGGGGCCGAGACACGTGACGCCATCAGCGGTTGCCGCGCGCTGTAATGACATAACGCAGCCTCCACGTCGCCGGCGCAGCGAAGATGGCGGCTGCGGAGGGGAGCGGAGCTGCTGGGCAGTTGGTGAGCGGCGGGTGGGGGCGGTATGGGAACCCTCCGGAACCAACAGCGGGGCGGGAAAGGCGGGTGCTGCGGCTGGGCTGCCCGGACTGAACGGGCCACGGGCGGGCGCTGGGACTTGCTCGGCAGGTGGGGGCCGAGGGGAGGAAGCGGACTGCCCCTCCGCTCGCCGCCTGCCTGGCCCGTCTTGGGGCTCATCCGGACACGAGCTGTCCTCTGCTGGATGCCAGCTGCGATTGTCGAGTGCTTCAGCCTCTCCTGGGGCGGCGGAGCCGGTTCCCTTAACGGGGTTGGCCTTGTGCTGGGGTTGGGCGAGGCTGGGCTGCTTCTCACGAGGTGTTTCCCCACGGAGTCTGCGAGACACAGCAGGCTTGGGTGCACTGGTGGGGCTCTGCGGCTGTTAGGCCCTAAAGGCCTTAGAAAAAGCATGAACTTTTAATTCCTTTGGTTATTGCTGCCTGAATGGAGGACAGAAAGCAGGTTACTGGGAGTTACTGGGTGGATCAGAGCTGCTTTGTGTCTCTGGTGCCCACCTGTTCAGGCCTTGCTGTTTCAGTCAGGCAGCGCCAGGGCTCTGCTGGCAGCTGTGTTGTGTGGTGTTGTATTGTTGTTTTTTGAGTGGTTGTTTTTATTCTAAACCCACGTGTGAAGCAAACGGCGGTGCTTTGTATTGTTTTCTGAAGTTTTTAAATACCCTTGCAGTTCGCAGGCCTTGCGGACGTGTCGATATCTGAAGACATACCCGTGGAAGGGGAGATCACTGTACCAGTGGGTGCTCAGTCTCCTGAGGAAGACTTCTCCACGCTGGATGAGCCTGTCAAGGACACTATAGTGAGTGTGCACTGAAAGCCCTGCTTGCTGAGCTCTGGCCAGCTGCTCTGCGCAGACTGGCTGTTGGCTCAGACATCATGGTGAGCTGGGTGGGTTTTGTAGCTGGTGATGTCAAGGGATCTCATGTGGTCAGGAAGGGTTCTCTGAATTACAGCCCCAAAGGTCCTTTGTGATTGATGGGCTTAGCAAGGGATGGAGCTCAGGAGAAAAGTGCCTCGCTGATGGGGATTTGGATGAATGCTCTTTTCCTGGAGGAGCAGGCAAATTACAGCTCTTAGTTGGGTGATATTGAAGGCTAAACCCCCACAGGTTCCAGGAATACAGAAGGAATAGGTGTTTGTGGCAGAGGAAGTTCCAGGAGGAGTTGGGTTGGCCCTCGTCTCACTTTCCCACCGGTTCTCCTTTCCTTCTACCTTGCTGCTTTCATCTGCAAGCTGTGGTTGTGATGCAGGGATGATGGAAGAGTTGTGTCTGCGTTTCAGATGCGAGATCTGAAGGCCGTTGGGAAGAAGTTTGTCCATGTCATGTACCCAAAGAAGAGCAGCGCGCTCCTCAGGGACTGTACGTACCTCAGCATCAACGTCCCCAGACTTTGCCTGGATGGGAAGAGGTTTGATGGGAAGAGGCTGGGACAGGGGTGCAGAAGTGTCTGTGCACTGTTCTCCCTGAGGCCCCAGAATGCTGAGCAGCACTCAGACCATTTGCAAAGCTCTGAAAGTGGCACCTGTGCCAGGATGCACGAGATGGCTGAGGCAGGTGGCAGATGTTGGGATGCTTGTTACAGAGGGTGGCACACGAGTGCCCAAGGAGAAAACTGTGGGCAAATACACTGTGCAGCAGAGTGCATTGGGAGTTGGAGAGGGTGCTTTCTGGCTCCCAGTAAAAGGACACTGAGCTTCATTCCATGTTATTCAGGGCTCTGTTTTTACTCTTTACCCACAGGGGACCTCTGGGGCCCTTTGGTGCTTTGTGTCTCCCTCGCACTGTGAGTATTGCAGGGGCTGGGTGGGGGTTTTACAGTCTTGTACACTGGAGAAATGAGAGAGTAATCACCATGGCTGCCTACTCTGAGATCAAGTTCATCTGATCCTTGTCTGGTCTCTTGTAATTGCTGCCAGTTCAGACTGTTGTATAAAGTGTGTTGGTGACACTCGAGCCTGGTGGGACCTTCTGTCGCTAAATGTAGCATCTAAGGGTGAACACTTCCTGGTCCCCCATCTTCAGAATGGTTTTACTGGGAGGTATTCATATCCTGGAGATGGGTGAAAGAGGAGAGGCTGTTGCAGGAGATGCGGGTGGGAAATGATGGTGGATCCCAGAGCTGCTGATGCTCTCCCAAATCTGCCTGGGCCAGGAGAGAAATGTTGGCCAGCCCTAGCAGCTGACTGAGGCACCCAGTTAGCGAGGCATCCAGCTAACGGTGTCCCCACTGCACAGACCCCGTTTTGTGCAGCGTTGTGAGGCAGTGATGGAAGCAGAAAGTGTAGCTGCAGTGTAACTGCAGCACACACTCACCCTTCCAGGCTGTGTCAGAGGAGTTCTCACCAGCTTTCCTTAAGCCTCACGTGTTTGATCTGCAGGGCACCGCCTGCTCTGGGAGTCTACCCAGCTGCTGCTGCTATAGTTTTCATCCTTTAGGCTGTTGTCTGTGGGTCTGTTCTTGTATCTGTGCTCACACAGGCCTCAGAGCAAGGAATGCATGGGCTGAGATGCCCTCAGTCAAGCGAGGACTCTTTGCCTTTCCTGCACCAGATCGGGGTACTCCGACCATAAGAACACGAGTGGGAAAGGATGGGTTTTGTGTTTGGGGCGTCCTGCTCTGTCCTCTGCTCCAGTCATCAATTGCAGATGGCTCCTTTGTTACCCATAACAGGATGCTTCAGGGGGGGTCAGCAGACAGCAAAGATGATGGAGGGCCCCAGTTTGCAGAGGTCTTTGTCATCATCTGGTTCGGTGCAGTTGTCATCACGCTGAACTCAAAGCTCCTCGGAGGGACCATGTGAGTACGGGTGTGTTTGGGAGCCGTTGAAATGCCCCTGCGCAGGGCATTTTCGCGGTGCATGGGCTGGCCCCTTCCTGTTCCTCTCTCCCTTGCAGCTCGTTTTTCCAGAGTCTGTGTGTCCTGGGTTACTGCGTGATGCCGCTGACCGTGGCGATGCTGGTGTGCAGGCTGGTGCTGCTGGTGGGTGCTGGCACTGTCAGCTTCATCATCCGTCTCATTGTGGTCGTAGCTATGTTTGGGTGGTCGACGCTGGGTAAGTATCAGCCATGTTGCAGTGCTGAGGGAGGAGTGTCTGTTGCATTCTCTAGGGTAAAGCCCATGAGCTTTGCAGTTTGAGGGGCGTCCCAGCTGCTGCAATGTTGTAAGAACAGCTGTTCCAGTGCTCATGGTGGCAGATCCTGTGCAGATTGCCTTTGGCAAAGGGGTGATAGTGCAACGTTAGGTAGGGGTTACTGTGGGGCCTGTGCTGTAGACACTGTTAGTGGTGCTGATTTCAGAGTGCGTTGCAGCACCTCACCTGCTCTTAACCTGCCCCTTGCCACAGAACAGCAATCTCGGAGCATTTTTGTCTCTACAGAATAAGGAAAGGGTTAGTCGGAGGGCTCAGAGCTCTGTCACTGAGCAGCGGGTTGTCGCTCAGAACTGTTAGGGGCTGCAGTAGGTCTGAGACTCAGACTTTCTGCCTGCTCGGTTTCAAGTGTGTTTCTTTTTCGCCAGCATCTACAGCTTTCCTGGCAGACAGTCAGCCCCCCAACCGCAAGGCGCTCGTGGTCTACCCCATCTTCCTCTTCTACTTCGTTATCAGCTGGATGATCCTCACCTTTACACCACAGTGATCCCCCGTCAGAAGAGACTGTATAGTGCAGACGAGGTTTTCGTGGCTGCTGCTGCAGTGGACCCTGGGCTTTATCTCTCCCAGATGTAGAGGTGTTGTACAGAGGCAGATGGTAGGATAAAGCCAGACAACTGCAAACCCTGCTCATTGTGTCTCCCTCTTTTTGAAAGATCCAGAGGTCCAGCTGCTGAGGGATTTTTATTTAGCTCTTTAGTTACAGTAACTGAAAAGCAGCTGCTGTGATGGGCTGGTTCTGCCTGAGGAATGGAGCAGGACATCCTGTGATGTCAAGCTGTGGGGCAGGTGAAGATGAAGTCACAGAGTGCCATGGCTCTGCAGGGCTGTGGCTCTGCCTGGGACCTTGCTGAAGATGAACCTGCCTTGTGACAATGGAGCTGCTGCTGTGTGCCGGGCGGTGAATTGTACCTCCAGGCGGTGAATTGTACCTCACTTTTCCTGTATCACAGGGCTGGGAGCTTGCGGTGTGAACCTGGATTTCAGCAACCTGGATTTCAGTTTGGACCATTTTGCAGGTCACTGGAGCTGGGTGGAAGGGAGCTGCCTTTGCAGATCATGGCAGTTCCTGTGGTGCCTGTGTGGGCTCACATTCATCCCTTCATGTGTCAAGAGTGTTCAGCCTCTGCAGTCGCATGGACTGATCCCCGTGGGAGGGAGCCCTGCACTGTTACAGCCCTCCGCATGTGACTGTCATCGAGAGAGAGGTCCTGCAGCAACAAAGGCAGTTGGCAGCGGGGGCTGAGCTGTTGCTGCATGTGGAGAGCAGCAGATCGTCTGGACAGCACTAGGTCGCCTGCAGTGAAGAGCGAGGGAAGCTTGTATGAATGGAGCTCTGGTGTCAGTACGGCAGGTGTTTGGGTGTCAAGGCCCCACACCGGGGCTCATGCCCAGAGTTTTTAAATCAGGTTGGAGGAAGGAACTAGGTGATGATGGAGGAGGTAGCTGCTGTTATTGGGTGTGAATTGTGATCCTCACCATGTGCCCGACTTCCCTTGGCCACTGACCTGCACAGCGTTGACAGAGGATCCTGCAGATTCCATTTGTTTCTTTGTACTGACAGCGAGATGAAAGAAGCCCTTCCATGCTTTGGGGTGTTGGGTTCTTTGCTTAATACTTTTTAGCAGGGAGGGCAGTGGTTTTCTCCTCCAGTTCCCTGTAGCTGCTCTTGGCTCCCTGCCCCTGCCAGGGGCACCGGTGTTGTTTCTCTTCCCTCACTTCTGTAGAACTGCTGTCTGAAGCCCCTACGGAAATGACTGCTCTCCTTCCTGTCAGGCAGCAATCCAAGGAGAGAGCTTTGCAAAAGCTGCTGGGAAAAGGTCCCTTTTTCTGGAAGGGAGCCTCGTCAGTTTCCCTTTGCCCTGGAAAGTGTGTGTGGGGAGTAATTCTCTGTTGGCTGACCTGTGTTTGTAGGTAGAAGTGCAGCTTCTGCTCTGAGTGCTGTTAGGGTTTGGCCATGGGATGGAAGCTCCTAAATGTGGAGGTTAGAAGTGTGGGTTTGAATTTCTGGGAGTGGCGAAGAGGGGAGGGAAAACCAGCTGCTGACAGCTGCTTCTGCTGATGGCTGCTCCTGCTGCTGCCCTTACGCCTGCACCCACAGCTGTTGGGAAGCTCCACAGGCACAGGAATGGGGAGTGTTAAACTTCCATGACATACAGCTGCTCTGGAATGGGATCTCTGAGTGGAGCTGAGTTTAAAGTTTGTAGCTTCACGAGGCTGTACAGAGATGCTCCAGGGAGTCAGCTAGCAAAGGTGGTGGTGGCTCCAGTGGGGTCTTTGGGCCATATCTTTTCTTTCCTACTGCAGCACAGAAATTTAGCCCCTTTTAGAGAAATCCTTAGAGTTCTGTTTAGAGTGTCTTGTGGCTGGAGCTGATGCTGTCTCTGAAGGTAACTGGAGGAACTTTTAACTGAACCAATATCCTTTCTAAAGGAAGGAAGATTATTTTTAAGAGGACCAAATTGCAGCCTTTTCCTCTTGTGTTTGCCTGAGCCCGTGGCAGTTTGTCCCGTTGTGGTCAATGAGGAGGCCCCCAGCAAGCCAGTGGCTCCCAGGGTGAGGCAGACACGGTTGTATTCAAGCACCTGAAAATGCCAGAGCTAGGCAAGGGGACCACCTCGAGCCCACAATTCCTGTCGCCAACCTGGTGGTGTTTGAGGAGAGGGCTGCGAACACCTGTTCGCCTCGTTCCACCAGTGCAGAGCCTGCTCCTCCAGATGTGCAGGCAGGTCACCAGTCCCCACAGCCACCACCCTGGCCTCGTGCCTTGTGAAAGTGGACGCAATACCCCTTTGTTGCTCTTTCCCAGGGGAAAAGTCTCTTCCTTCCCATGGGAGCTCTGTCTGAGGGAAGTGCTCTGAGAAAAGCAGACTCTTGTCCTTAGTGAGGTAGGTTAACTCCTCGATCGAGAGCAGGTGATTCTTGGTTGCATGAACCAGGCTCTCTGTCCTGCCCAGACTGGTTTTAATGCTCTTTGTTGCTGGAAGCTGTTTGTGTTGGAATTGAATTCTGATCTGTTTAATGCAAATTAAAGGATGTCCTTGTTCTAACTCTGCATTAAAACACTGCAAAGTGCCTGGTAGCTGTGGATGGAGAGCGCTGGGCTCGCTGTGAGGAGCAGCCTGTCCCCGTGTAGGCCCTTGTGCAGCTCCCCAGACCCCCACACTCTGCCTTCTGAGATAAAAGAAGCCCTATAGTCTCTGTTGCAGGCCCATGAGATGCCCCAGTACCAGCAAAGCCCAGGTTCTGCTCCAGGTCCTTTGGCCGGAGATGGGCAGCTGGTCACAAGAGGGCGGCAGGGCCTTGCAGACCTGCACAGCCAGGCTGGTTCCACTGGCTCTGCCTGCCCCGGCTTTTCCTGTCCTGTCCCAGCTCCTAACAGCAGTACTCAGCACCAGTCACTCGTGGGTGGGTGGGACATCTCCACTGGCAGCCACAGGTGGCCTGGAGGTCCCGGGATAGCAAAAGTCCCACAGCAGCAGCAGCCCTGGGGTACCCCTGCAGCCCAGCAGCTGGAGGCTGTGGGGTTGCCAACACTTTGTTCAGGGTTTGATTCCTTCGAGGAAGTGGGAGGTTGCCCTCAGCCCTGCACAGGAAAGCAGCAGGGTTGGGATCCTCAGGTTCGGTGGGCTGCAGAGCTGAAGCCCTATCCTGGGGCTGCAGCAGGGCACTAGCGCTGGAGATGGGGGCAGTCAGCAGGTGCTCATCATGCTTTAGTGGGTCGAAACTCGAGGGTAACTGCTGCCCCTGCCACCTGATCTCCCGGGGCTGAGCTGGCTACCAGGCTGTGCCTCAGGGTGAGTGAATGGTGCAAGCAACAGTCAGAGGAGGGGTAACTCTCCCAGCGAACACATCGGCTGTTGGCACAGTGCCCCTGCCATTCCCGACCTTTGCTTTTCCTGACAAGCGACTGATGGAAGGGCTGCAGAGGCTGGAAGTGAAGCCAGAGGCTGCAGAAGGGACCTGCGCAGGGGCAGGGCTCTGTGCCCACAGCGTGTGAGCAGAGCAGCTGCTGCTCAGGGTTCTGCCTCCCCCTGGAGCTCTAGTGGGCAGCGAGGGGTGCAGGCACGGTGCAGCAGGCACGGTGCAGCAAGCACAGGAGGCACCTGAGCAGAGATGCCAGAGGTAACGTGGCTGAAGGGAGCTTACCACACGGTGCAGTGCCCGTGGGCAGAAGTGAGGGTCACTGTGTGGCTCTGCTGTCTCCTTGCCTAGGGGATGATGCTGGTGCTTTGGGAGGGCTCAGTGTGTGTGTGGCAGGGGATGGACCCTGAAAGACAGATTGAGGAAGCTCTTGTCTCCAGGGTTTGCTCCAGGCTTTGTCCTCTATTCTGGTGGCTGTGGAGAGCGATCCACAGCACCCATGGGGGAAGAACAACTCTGCTAGTTCCACCTCTTTGCTCAATCCCTGTTCACCCTCTGCCCACGTTTCACAGTTCAAGGAAGTGAACAGGGAGGGGTTTGTTCTGTTTGCCGCAGCCACCCTGCGCCTGGCACCTTGACCTTCCCTGGCCTGCCGTCTTTGAGGCAGCCGCTGTGTACAGGGTGCGATGAAGTTCAGCTGGCCGAGCTGTGCTGTGGCTGAACTGCTGCTACAGGATCTGCAGCTCTGGGGAGCAAAGCCTGGGGCTCCCCACAGTCAGGTCTCTCACAGTCCTCTCTAATCAGATGGAGTAGGAAAGCGGGGGAAAGGAAAAGAAACGCTGTCCTGGAGAGGTTCTTGCTAAGAAGCTCTGGGTTTGTGTTGTCAGAGTCCACTCCATTGAGTGGTGGCTCCCATCCATGGGCAATGGAGGTAAGGAGTGCTAGGTGCCCAGCAAAGCCACCTGCAGCTCCAAGCCAGCAGGATGAGCTGCTGCTCTGGCCCTCCTCAGCAGACGAGGAATATGTGGGAGGTGTCTGTGGCTGCTTCTGTCGGAGGAGCAGTGAGCACAGCCCCACGGAGGAGCCTGACCGCGCAGCAACAGACAACAATTCCTCGCCCTGCGTGTCTGGGTGGCTTCCTGGCAGGACCTGGGGTCCCCATCCCAGGTGGTCAGTTGGCCTCACGGGGGATCATACAGGGAATGCTGCCAGCAACAACAGGACTTTCAGCAATGCAGTTTCGGCCTTTGACGAATCCTCTCGGACAGAGCCTGGCCACGTGCTTAAGCAGAGTGAAGTGCAGCCACCTGAGCTGCAGTGGACAGACCTGGGCAGAAACCAGGGCATCCCAGACAGGGAGGAAGATGAGGATGACACCTTTCTGTCTCCTGGGGAAACAAAGGTGTGGGCCAGCTGGCTGGTGAGTGGCTCTGGGCTGTCGTTCAGGCGTGTTCACAACGGGAGCTGTGGGTGCCCGATCCCTGGGTGCCTGTTCCCCACCCTTGCAGCACCATGTCCTAATGCTGGGATGCTCTGGCATCTGTTTAGTGTCTTTGTCTTCTCTGTTGCCTTCATTCTGCTTGAGGCTGGTGAAGTGCAGTTCAAACCCAGGGCATGAAGCCCTGTCACAGCCAAATGCCCCATGAGAGGCTCCTTTCCCTCTTGCACTTGTGCTCCTGTTTCCCCCTGCCCAGCTGCCAGAGAGATCTCTGGTTTCTACAGAAGGAGGCAGAGAGTGATGCTTGTTAACACCCACCTCTCCCCATCCTTCTGTCATCAGTAACAAAACAGCTCAGAGCCTGGACGGGACTCCTGCCTCTTTCTTTCTCTCTCAGGACCTCTGAATTGCTCAGAGCAGCAGCAACAGAAGGCCAAGAGCACGGAGACATCCTGGTCTTGCACCCAGCTGGAGGCCAGACTGTGTTTGGGGAAAACAGGCTCTGGGATGGGACCAGGGTCACTGGAGAGATGTGGCTCAGCAGCCTTGAGGCTTCTTTGTAATGTGGGAAGGGGCAGAGCTGCTCGTAGTTTGCTTTGCCAAGGGACTCGTGACCCGGCTGAGGGGGTTTGGGCTGGATGGTTCCATGCTGGAGGGTTCAAGCCCAGGGGGCAGCAGCTGTGCCCAGAGTCCTCTCCTGGGCTGGCTGACGGGTGGGTGAGCTGTGAGCTCAGCGCTGCTGGCTTGGGCTGAGCCCTCAGCACACAGATCCTGCTTGTTTAACCATTGCTTGTCCTCCCCTGGCTCTGGGTTAGCTTTGGGGCTGGGGTGCAGGGCTCCAGCCTGTCCTTCAGGCTGGGCAACCCTTGCAGCTGTGGGGGGCTGGGGTGAAGGCAGAATGCGCAGTTCAACACTGCTGCTGCTGTGTGGGGGCGGTTACACAAAGGGGTTTCTGAAGCTGCCTCCCAGCTCTCCTGGCATCTCCCCAGAAGGTCAACAGCAGCTTGTGGCTCCCATCCAGCCCTGGAAGTACCCCTGGCGGTGTCCATGGGCATGGGATGGGTAGGAGGTGTCTCTGCGCGTCCTTGTGGTCAGTGGCATGAGGACAGGAGGACGGGACACCGCTGGGTTTGACCGTAAAGGGTTCCCTCCTGGGTTGCCCAGCCAGGTGCTGGGAGCCGTGGGGGCACCTGAGCTCTGTCTCTGTGGGCAGAGCCTCTGTGCGCTGAGCTGGAGGGGTTTGCTCTGGATGTGGCTGCTGAAAGCTTGGGATATGAATGGTTGAACCCTGGCGAGCCAGTGGGGTTGGAGGTGGGTTTGTCATGAGGGAGTCCCAGCAACAAAGGCCAGTGCAGGGAGCAGAGCAGTGCTCTGGACTGGGATTCCTCCTCTGCTTAGCTAATCCCAAGCCTTGGCCAGAATGAGGGCTGGAGACAGCAGCTGTCGCCAGAGCCCTGTGCAGAAATACCCAGCAGCTTATGGGACGCCTTGGGAGCTGAGTGCCTGCTGCTCTGGTTGGCTTTCAGGCTGGTGAAGGCAGAGGCCGGGTGCTGGCTGGAGCTGGTCCCTCGCTCTGGCTCTGCTGTGCTCCCCACAAGCTGCTGCCAGCCTTCCTTGGGCAGCTGCAGGGTCTGGCTTTGGCAGGAGGGGGATTTACAGGGTTCAGATGCTGGGGTCGCTGCCAGGAGAAGCCGGTGGTGAAGCGCTCCCAGCAGCCCCCAGTTATCCCAGCTGTGTTTTGGGGCCTGAGCTCTTGGGGTCAGTGCTGCAGACTGGCCCTCTCCATCCATCCCAGGAGAGAGTCAGGCTGACCCTGCCCTCACCTGCAGCCCCGCAGCTGGAGCTGGGGGATCCCAGGATGGGGAGGACACCTCTGGACAGGGTTATGTGACTGGTGTTGGAGGGGGCAAAGCTGATGGCTGCTGCCTTCTGGGTCCCAAGGAGCCCTGGTGAACTGGGAGCAGGAGCAGCCTGTGCAGCAGGGGTTTCCCCAACCCATCCCTGAGTGATGATTTCAATGCTGTTGTCTCCTGTTTACTGAAATTGAGATTTGCCAGCGGTCAGAGCAGTTTATTTGCTGACTGGTCTTTGCAGCCCCACTCACTGCTGTTTGCAAACCCAGCCATTGTGGGCAAAGGTGCAGGCTCAGCCCTCGCCAGGGCTCTGTGGAGGGCAAGCAGCTTCCTGCAGCTGTAGCCCAGGCTCTGAGGTCACCTGAGGGAGTCCAGACAAAACCGAACTGGTGTTGGCAGGTGAAGCACCAGCAGGATGTGATGCTGCGAGTGCTGGGAGAGGCTTCACCCATGAGGGATGGGGATTTACACCTTCAGAAGGTTATGGGCTGCTGCCCTGCTCTTGCCACAGGAGCTGGCACATGGGGGCTAAGGAGCTGCCCAAGTGCCCCCCGGGAGGGAGCTTCTCCCAGTAACAGGCCTCCAGTGCAGCCCAGCACCCACCCTTATCCTCCTCCCAGGCATGTCCTGTGCCCTGGGACCCCGCTGCACCCACCCCCTTGTCCTGAACATTGCCGCTGAATGTTCAGACCTGGCAGAGTATTTCGAGCTCGTCTGCCACTCCTCAAAGAAGCAGCAGCAGCTGCCCCGCTGGAAATAGCCCCGTGCTGCCTGCTACGGCTGGTCACGCTGCAGGACGGTCTTTCATAACCCAGCCTTGGGCACAACCCTCACCACCCCACAGCAGCCCTCACGGTGCCCCCAGCCAGGGCAGTGCTCTGGCAAGGAGCTGAGCAGGGCAAAGCCGTGGTTCTCACTGTCAGTGGGACCTTTGGTCACCTCCGCTGCTACTCGACGTTCTCGTACCCCAGCAGCTTCTCATGGTGCCCGGTGCCTGTGCAACAGCTCCTCAGGCTGGAGCCTGCTCTCCCCATGGGCAGCAGGTTCTGTATCTTCTCCCAGCATTCCTGGCTGGTGAAGAAAAGCGCCAGTGTTCCCACAGACCATCCACCAGCTCTGCCGGGCTGCTCCCTCCTGACCAGGGAAGGGCCTGTGTGCAGTAGCCAGTGGAAAATCACAGCAAGACCCCTGCTCAGTCCTCTTTCCGTGCACCACGTCTTACCACAGGAGCAGGAACAGCTCCTGGGAGCAGTACCAGGATGCTGCCAGTGAGGAAGGCACTTGGGAGCAGTCCAGTGAGGATGACAGTCAGGAGCAGTACCAGGGTGGTACCAGTGAGGATGGTACTGAGGGGCAGTACCAGGTTGGTGCTTGGCTGGCTGCTGTCCTTTAGCTGCTGCTAACATCATGCCTAGATGCTACCAAGATGTTACAGCAGTGGTGCCTCAGTGGGATGGGAGTAGCCCAGAAGTGACCTGGGGTCTTCCAGGTGAGGATCTGTGGTGAGAAGAGGCTGAACCTCCTCTCAGAGTCCCAGCCCTGTGCCATGGCTTATGGAGAAATCCAGACAGTAGTCCCAGTGCCCATCCTAGTGCCTGTCGCAGCTCTAGGCATTGAGGGCAGCAGAAAGGGCAGCACTGGGCTGTGCCATGGGAGGGCTCTTAGTGAGCCCCTCCTATGCAGAGTTTTTCTTAGACCTGATGCCTTAAACCCAACTCACGCTCAAAGCGGGCCGCTCTGGCACCGGCTTTGTTTCTCCTGAAGCTGTCAGCGGAGCACGTCCATTAGGAACATGGGGAAGTGCCAGAGGCAGCAGCATCTGTCCTGGCAGCCCTTTGGAGCAGCATCCAGCCCTGGCCTCTCCCAGGGCTGCAGCCCCAGGACCTGCTGTACCGGGGTGCTGTCCCAGTATGCCAAAGGAGGCTCCTGGATTTAAATTGCTGGCATGCTTTTGGGATGACTGGGTAGCAAGAAGCTGCACAAGTATGCAGATGCCTCTGTGGCGTCTCCCAGGCCCTGGGAAGGAGACAACTTTCTTCTATTTGTGCTAACTCGGGGATTTTTGTTTCTGGGGGAAGCATCAGAAGGATTTAATGCTGCCAGAGAAGCTGCGGGGTGCAGGGCTGGAAGATCCCTTCTCTGGCAGCGTCTCTCTGGTGTAATTATGGGTAAAACGTTGGGAATGTTCTATGCTCATGTGGACTGTCCCGGGTTTGGTAGGGCAGAGCCCTCCCTGTTGGTCTGTCACTGTTATCTCATGGATGTCCCCCTAGTGCCTGTGCTGACCCCAGCGGGCGGCTGCCCATCCTGTCTCCAAAGCCGAGGATGGTGGGTCCCTGGCAGCTTTGGCACATTAGGGGCACCTGGGTAGGAACAGGCTCTTGTCCCAGCTGTACAGGAGCGTTTGAGAGTCCTCGGTGTAAAACCTGGCCCTGGAGGCAGCAGTGAATGAGCTGCGGAAGGTGGTAGCTACTCTATGGGCACTCTCCCTGGGTAAAGCACTCACCAGGATGGTGATCCTGGCACATGTTCTGTAGAGGTGGGACTGTCCTCCCCAGCATTTAAGGGAGGAGAAAAGAGGTGAAGCAAAAAGGTTATGAAGCACAAAGTTGCCTCAGTGCCCCAAATAACATTGGGGAACCATTGGAGGAGCTGGTGCCAGTGCCAACCCTGGGAGTGGGGCCAAAAGGCTGCTGAGGAATGAGCAAGGGGGAGATGGAAGGAGGCAGCTGAAGCTGGAACTGGAACAGATATCATGGGGGCTATACTGGAGTCAATGTTACAGTGCTGCGGGTCCAGAGTGCTGGGTCTGTGGGATGCTGTGTGTGCCCAACAACATCCTTTCCAGCTACGCTGTGTCACGATCTTCCACGCTAATGTCCTGGCCTCACCCCAGGAGCTGTGGCGACTGTCTCCGCACAGAGCATCCTGGAGGCTGGCACTGCCCCTGCTGTGATGGAGATCTGGGATCCAAGTGCTGGTGGTGGCAGTAGCCAGGAGGAGCTGCCACGCTCCATGGGGTGTCCCAAGTTTCTACTGCCACTGCCCCAGCTTCCACCAGCCAGGGCTGACAGAGCATCCTTCCTGGGATGGCTCAAGGCTGCCTGTGCCCCTGTGTGCCCAGAGTCAGGCACTCTGGAGGGTGCTGGTGACAGCGAAGGTGGTCCTAGCACAGGCAGGAGCACTCTGAGAGGAGCTGGTCCTGCTGTGGGGGGGTTGCAGGACTGTGTCCTCACCCGCCTTTCCTGAGACGTGTCAGTGGGTTCAGCTGCTGCACCCAGCTGCTGGGGTATCGCCCTGCAAACAGAGCCTTGTCCTGGGCACAGCCATGTGCTGCTGCCTGCCCCTGGCACCCATGGGCACCCACTGGGTGTCCTGTGGGGAGCATAATATGGCCTGGGCATCGCTGCTGGTCCCCCTGCTTCTGCTGATCTAGGATCATCCCTTAAATCACCTGCTAGAGGGGTTTTCCTCCGCATGGTGCCCTCCTGGGGGTCTGAGTGCCGCGGTGCCTTGTCCTGGCCCTTCGGAGCCAACACCCACTGCACAATTGCCAGCGGAAGGAAAAGGAGTGAATGGCCACGGCTGGGTCCTAGGGGGTTCCCCGTGTTTTTGTCTCCGCGGGGGTCCCAGCTGCTGCCAGACGAGCGGTGCCAGCGGCCCTGTGAGGGCATCTGGGACCGGCAGCGTGATTCTGCACCGAGAGGATGGAGTGAAAACCTAAACCTCCCGGGGTTAGGGTTTCCATCGCCTTACAACCACCTTTGACAGCGCGGACCCCCGCTGCCCCCTGCGGCGGGGCATCCCGTGGTGCCTCGCCCCCAGCCCCGTCGGGGAGTGTAGCCCCGCCGCTGCGCCCGAGGCAGGAAGGAAAAGGCCTGGAGCCGCTTAAAACTCGCAATCTTGAGGGAATTCCAGTCGCCTTCCAGGCCCCTTCGCAGCCAACGGACTAACGGTGCAGGGTTTGAATCGCGTCCCGCCTCCGCCACCGCGCAGCGCAGCCTCCTCCCTCCCCGCTGCCCGCCCCAGCTCCTGCCCAGCGCGGGGCTGCGGCCATGGGAGCCCTGCGGCGGGCGAGCCCCGGGCTCTAGGGGTCCCGCAGCTGCCCCCCAGCCCACCCACCATGCCACTGCTGGATTTGCTCTGGGGCTGCCTCAAGCGAGCCAAGGTAAGGGCTGACGTTTGCTTGAGGGGTGCCCGCGTTGTGGCGCTGGGGCTACGTGCGGTGCCCACTCAGCGTCTGGGTGCCGGGGATGGATGGTTTGAGGGTGGGTCTGGTGGGTGCCCTGCGTTCCCCACCAGCGCTGGCACCCGAGGGCAGCCCAGCGCGGCAGTGTGGGGCAGACACTGCTGGGTTCTGTGGGTGCCACCAGCCCGCTGCACTCTGTGCCCAGCTCGGGCTGTCTGGCCAGGCTGGGGGCACCCCTGTGAGCTGGGTCTCCCTGGGATGCTGGGGTGGCTCCCAGTGTGCAGTGGGACTGCGGCTGGCTTTGCCGACCTGGAGGGACGGGGCAGCTGCGCGTGGGCTGGTGAAGGAGCTGCGAGGCCGGAGGCCCCGAGTTTTTAATTTCCTGCGGCAGAGGTTCTCGTGGCATCTAGGGTTTTTCACTGGGGTTTTGTTCCTCGTCCGCTGCCTCAGTTCCGTGGGGCTCTGTGGTGGCCGAGGGGGGTTTTGCCCCTGCCCTGGGAGTACCAGAGGGATTTACGGGTGCTGTCACGGTGGGTTTTGGGAGGCTGGGGCTCGGAAGGGCAGAGAACCCCCCTCTCTCTAGGCAGAGGGCTGTGCCGGGCCGGGATGGATGTGGAATGCGAGGCTGTCCCCGGGGCTTCCAGCAGGAGCTTAAAATAGTCGGCTCTGAAGGCGACATTTGTGAAATTCATTAATAACGTTAGTGGCCGCCTTGTCCCCGCTGTCTCCAGAGGGCTCAGCGGGTCCCCCTTAAGCCTGCCCGTCCCCACGAGCTGCGTCACTGCCATCGCACTCGTGTGACAAGGACGCGGGGCTTCTCCCCACCCCGACACCTCCCTGGGACCCTCCCCTTCTCCACGCGAACTCTTCGCTCTGTCCTCGTTGGCTCAGCCTGGGAGGCTCGTGCTGCCTTAGCACCGCAGAGCCCCGTCTTGGCGACGGGGGTCTCCCCTCTCGGTGCTGCCGGTGCCTTTTCCCCAGCCTGGCACCAGCTCTGAGCTGAGGGCCCTTTGCTTCCCGCTGCCCTCCGCAGCTCCCGAGCCGTGCTGGGGGGTCACTTTGTCTCTCAGCAAACTGCTGTTCTCACCTTTCCTCACCAGTTCCACAGCAGCCACCGCTTGCTGAGCCCTGCCTCATCCCCACCCGAGTTCCACAAGTCCCTGTGGGATGTGGCGTTTGAGAGGGGGGCAGCCGGTGCTCAGCTCTGCGCAGCTGGGGCAGGTTGAGGAAGCTGAAGGGCAGAGGACGTGGAGACCCCATCCTGATTTCCCTCGTTGGGCACCGACAGCACTGTGTGGGTCTGAGGATCCTGGTTCCTGGTTTCCGCCCCTCGCCGTGCTGGTGCTGCCTGGCTCCTCAGCTCGGACAGGGGAGGGATCCCTCCAGGAGGGAGCAGTGTGCGGGGCTCGCAAGGTTAAACGCGGTGGAGCTGTTGCCAGCAGAAGATTTCATTGGAAAAAGACGGCAGAGGATGGGATGACAGGGGACAGGAGGCTACTAGAGCTGCCTCTGCACACAGACCAGCTTTCCCTGCCCTGGCCATGGCTTTGTTGCCCACCAGCCCTTGCCCCTCTCCGTGGGCACCTACTGCATGAGCTGACTGCCCGGCTGAGGTATGCAGAGTTTGTGATGCTGACGGGATGGGGGTCCTGGGGACCACTGCCCTGTGCAAACATCTCAGCACTCAACCTGTGTGTTCTGGGAGTGCCCAGGATCTGCTGACCTCTTCTGCAGCTGGATGGAGCCAGGCAGGCAGCAGGAGGCTCCCATGGGAACAGACCGCAATGCCAGAGGAACCCTGTGATCTCCTGCAGACCTGAGCAAGATATGGGGTCCACGTGGGTAACTCTGGCCCTACCGATCGGCACCTCCTGAGTGAGAAGCCCAGTGGTGGGAAGATGGTTCAGCCCATCTCCCCCGAGTCATCCCTGACCTCCGGCCTCGGCAGGAAGAAGGGTCCCGGGGGGCCCATGGGAAAGGCCGGCTCAGCAGCTCGCTGCGTTCCTGCACGATCACAGTGCCCTGCAAGCACCTCCCAGCTTGTGGGGCTGTGGCTGCTCCCAGAGAAGGGCTAGAGGGAGGTCCTGGGCTCTGTGCTCATCCCAGCACATGGGCAGAACCAGGACCCTCCTGCTCCTCCACCTCCATCACAGTTACATTTCCCATGGCTTCATCCCCACAGAAGTTCAGCCCCAGATGGGGAGCCTGTGGGCCCTTCTCCACCAGCACACTGGGCTCCTACTAGCCCCTGTTTTCATCCCTTGCTGTGGCTCTGACAGCTCCTGTCCCCTCTCTGCCAGTTTTGCAAGGTTCTTTTCAAGCTGTAGGGCAGAAAGGTCCATCTCTGCAGCTGTCCCTGTCTCCCTTGCCCATCCCATGGGTGCAAAGCCCCAGGTGCTGGCTGCTCCTCCTTCTCTGAAGGCTCCCATCAGGCATGGAGCAGCAGTGCTGGGCACATATTGGGCACCAGGGTTTTCCCAGAGCTCGGGGTGTGTCTGGCACAGCCAATGGTGCTGATGCCCTCGTGGGAAACTTTTGCCAGAGCTCTGCCTGTCCTCAGAGCTGCAGCACTGCAGGTCCCAGCAGCTCTTCTGGAAGGGTGGAGGCTGGAGTGGGGCAGAGCCCAAATGCGGGAGTCCAAATGTGAAAGTGAAAAGGTATCATAATAATTTCTCTTTGTTTTTCTGTCTTTCCACAGTGTTTCACATTGCTAGAAGACAAAAGAGATGCAGGTAAGCTGTGGCTGTGCTTTCGGGGCAGGGATGCCTTTGCTGTAGGCTAGGCAGGGGTGATGAGAACAAGAGGACCATCCCTGTGCTGGGTCCTTCCGGTCCCAGCACGATTCTCCTACAGGCTGTTAATTCTCAAAGGGCTGGTGAAGGCAGCTGGCATGAGGCAGAGCCCCAACATCACAGGAGGGCCCCCCAGCTGTGCCCAGTCCCTCCTTTCTCCCATCCTTTCCCCAGCCTGGCTGCAAGAGGGGCTTGGCTGTATCTTCCAGTGATCACTGGTCAGTGGTGTGAAACCCCAGCTGTTGTGCATGGAACAAGTAGCTGGGACTGGAGTGGGACTGGAGCAGTCCTGTGAGCCCCTCTCTCGCTGCTGTGCCGACACCAGGAGCTCAAGAGCAGCCTCGATCCTTTCTGGTGCCCTTTCGCTCCTCCCTGCTTTGTGGTAAACAGCATCGAGTTCAGCAGATAAACTCCCTCCTGAGCTGCTCAGAGCCCAGAACCCGCGGGACCTCCCAGCCTGGACCCTCTCAGCCAGGCAGGAGGTGCAGCTCCAGGCTGCTCTGGTGACTGTGTCCATGGGCTGCTTCTGCCCATGGAGAGATGCCTTGGGCCTTGCTCTGGTCTCCTGTTCCACCCCAGCATGGCCCAGCCTGTGGGCAAGGTGGGGCGAGCTCCTGCACTTTGTTATGGGTACTGGCTGCCGGGGGAGGGGGGGAGTTGCTGGCCCTGGAGGGTTTCAAACAGGGAGTAGCTGTGGCCCTAGGCAACAGGGTTTGTTGGGCAGGGTGGGGTTGGGTTGATGGTTGGGCTGGATGAGCTTGGAGGGCTCCTCCAACCTTCATGGTTCAATGATTCTGTGATCATTGCACTGGTCACTGTAGTGGAGGCTCAGCAAAACCTTGGTATGGTGCTGGGATCAGATGGGGTCACTGGTCAGGGGAGGGACTCTGGATACTCTCTGCCCTGCGTTGGCTTCTCTGCCTGGGGGTGTGCCCAGGGGTCTGCAAGAAGCTCCCCTGACAGTAGGGCAATGCCCCGGCCCCTTGAGTTTTACTCCGTAAGGGCTGAGGTGACTCTGAGCCCAGCTCTGGGCAACAAAAGGTGCTTTGTGTCCTGGGCTGCAGGGGAGACTCTGGGTGGTCTTGTCTGCCTTTTCAGTGCAGAGATTGGCAACAGGGAGAGCAAGACCCTCGTCAGGAAGGGCAGAGCGCTCAATGCAAAGGCAGACTCCTGCAGGTCCTGGCCAAGCGGTGGGCTACAAGGTGCCCATCTTCCTGAGCAGTGATGCTGGACAGCCCTGGGCTTCCACCTGCTTTCTCAGAGGTTTCATCCCAGCAGGAGCACAGTGGGACTCAGTTTCCTCCCGCAGACATCTGCAGGCTGTGAGAGACCCAGCGCCCGCAGCCTGGCCCAGAGCTGTCCCTTTCCTGCTGGCGCAGCCCCAGGCAGGACCGGGTTTCCATGGATTTTCTAACCCTTCTCTTCCCCTCAGACAGACGTTGGGTCCCCACGTATTGCTCTGGGCAAGCGGAGGGAAGGGCTGGTAGCCCGAAGGCAGGTCCTACATGTTGCTCCTGCTGTGGGCACCTCCGGGAGCAGGGCTGGGAGCAGATGGGTTCAGCAGTGGCCGAGGGACGGGATGGAGCTCAGAGCTTCCTTTGGCCAGTCAGGCTGTGGGGCTGGAGCAGCAGAAATCACGGAGGAGAGAGGCACAAGGGCCTCTGCTGAACTTTTGCCCCTGCGTAGAAGAATCAGGTTGTATTTACCCAGCATCTGGATCTCTGGAAATAACCCGCTAAATTTAGCTGTTGTTGATGCGTTGTCACAGCTGAGTTACTCTTTTGCTCCCTTTATGCGGCAGCCACCGGCACCCTCACTGCTCTCCTGCCCTGCGCCGCACCGACGGCTTTTGGGTGGCTCTGCCTGAGCTGGGTCCCCAGAGCACACAAATACCCTGTGCTGCTCGGGAACGGTATCTGCCGAGGCTCCAGGCACCAGTGCCAACCTCCTTAGGAGCCCTCGAGGTTCTTTCAGAGCCTCTGAGCTCTTTGATCCCTGTTTACCCAGACTGAGATTGTTTCCTCTGGAAGGGGAGACCGGTTCTGAAGCCCCAGGATAGAGCCAAGACTGTAGGTTCTGCCTGTCCCCATGGGTGGCTACCTGACCACATGGGTGGCTGCCTGTCCCCACGGGTCGCTCTGCTTGTCCCCATGGGTCGCTTTACCTGTCCCCTTGGGTTGCTCTCCCTGTCCCGCCGGGTTGCTGCCTTGGGATGTTTCCAGGTGTTTAGGCGCCTTTGTTGCTGTTCCATGCAGCAGGGCTCTGGTGTGTGGAGGAGCCCTGTTCACAGCTTGTCCCACAGCAGTTTGAAAGGCTTTTGGGTGCTCTGGTGTCCTCTATTTGCTCTTTGGATGAACATCTGTGGGATCAGCTCTCCCCATTCCCCCCTTTCCACTGCGCTCCCCTGGGGCTGGATGCTGAAAGCTCCCAAGGAACCTACTGAACACATGGAGGAGGAAAAGATGCTGCAGAAGAAAATCCAACCCGACTTTAAGAGAAGATCCAGCCCATAGTGGCCACACTGGGGGTTTCCCAATAAATGATGGTCGGGAAACAATTTGTCAGAGGAAGAGGCCCCCCAGCCTTGAAGTGAGGCCCTTCCTTTGGCCTTGTTCCCCATCTGCTGATAAAAAACTGGGCCCAGGATGTGTCTCCATCCCCCATGGCATCCTCCATCCTTCTGGGGCTTTAACTGCAAGGTCTGGAGGGGCTCCTGTTTCCTGTCGCTAACACAGTGCAGGGCTGAGTGGCAGGATCCCATCAGCAGCTGGGGGATTTGCTTTGAAGGGCAGCTGCAGCAGGAAATTTGGGGTGATGGAAGTCACTGCTGCCCCTCATTGGGTGATGGTTGGGGTGATGGTAGTTGCTGCCACCCCTCGTTGTGTTATGGTTGGGGTGATGGAGCTGGCTGCCACCTCAGGTGGGTTGATGGTTGGGGTGATGGAAGTCACTGCTGCCCCTCAATATGGTTGGGGTGATGGAGGTGTCATTGAGTGATAGTGGGGGTAATGGAAGTTGATGCTGCCCCTTGTTTTGTGATGGCTGGGGTGATGGAGCTGGCTGCTGCCCCTTGTTGCCCACCACCATGTTTCCCTGCCCAGAGCCGGAGGCTGTCTGCCCTTGTTCAGCAGTGGGCACATAGTCCGGATTCCGCAGATAGATTCCTGCTGTTTCTTTGATGCTGGAGCTGCTGGGAACTGTGGGGCAGACACAGGACCCTTGTTGCACAAAGTCAGCTCCCATGAAAGATGCTGTTGTATGTGTGTCTCCGAGTTTCCCTTCTCCTCCTCCCTTGGAAGCTGGGAATCCAGTGCTGGCAAAATCCTGCTGGCTGTGCTGGTGCAGCTGGCGATGGTGGCTTCATCTGCTACTTGCTGGGTGCCAGTTGCCTTCTGCCCCCTGACTTTAGAAAACAGGGATATCGAAACCACCCTACTCCTCTCGGCTGGAGCCAATGCACTCACCCCATGCTGGTGCTGACCCTGTGCCGAGACCCCCAGACCCACCTGTGGGTGGGTTTGCTGCTCACCAGTGGATCTGGAGCTTCTTGGAGGAAGCTGCCCTTGGGGTTGCAGATACAGACAGGGGTTTGGAGTGTCTTGCTGGAAGGGGGGCACGGAGACGGTGGCGAGGGCAGGGGGTGCCCAGCTTAGACACGGGGAGGCTGTGCATGTCGTAGCAGGTTGGTGGTGGAGGTGACTGATTCTTCTGTTCCTTTGGACTGGTTGTGGTCGTTTGTTACTGGGCGGGCTGAGGGGGTTGTATCGGATCGCGGCCAGCAGAGGGCGCCTTGCCAAAGGGGACGGGACGGGGCTGTCACTCGCGGTGTGGGGGGGGTCATTGTTGGTGGGGGGATCCTTGTTGGTGGAGGGGTGTCCTTGTTGGTGTTGGGGGGGTCATTGTTGGTGGAACGGGATCATTGTTATTGTTGGTGAGGTCATTGGTGGTGGTGGTGGGGTCACTTGTTAGGCAGGGGAACCCTGAGGGCCTTTACCATCCCATATCAGCTGCTCGTGGGAGTCCTGGGGAAGCCCCTGATGGGGGTGAGAGACTCCCCTGGCTCAGCAGGAGAAGCCCTGTGTGTCCATGTGTCTCTCACAGCTAGGGGGGTGCTGTTGTCTGGGCTGATCCGGGGGGCTGCTGCTCCAGCCTGAATGGAATCGCAGAGGAGCAGACTGGTTTGGGACTTCTGCAGGTCCCAGTCCAACACCGTGTCTGTCTCCAGTCAGTGCCAGTCCACCTTTATTCCCTCCATCCCATTACTGGAGCTTTCCCAGGTTTACATCTGGGTGTCTGGAGCTGCTGGATGATGCCCACCCTACCTGCTGGGAGGAGGAGAATGGAGCAGCCTGTTCAACCTTCCTGACCAACTTTCCTTGTTTCCAGCCAGCCCCAAAACACCTTTGTTGGGTCATTTCCTGCCCTTCCTCTGTGATGCCCTTTGGGCCACCCTAGCCAGCCCCTTGGCCCTCGCCCTTGGGCTGTGGGGGCCAGGCAGGGCTCTCCAGGCTGCTCCCACTTGCAGACCGCAGGGGCTTCACCATTCCTGGGCCATTTGCTGGGGACTTTGAATGTCGCTGGGTGTGAGAGTGGCCCAGCAAGGGGCGAGCAGGTGGTCAGTGTTGTCCTGCCCTGCCAGCACAGGCTCGGCTTCCTTGGGGCAAGTGTGGGTCCATGGGATGCTCCTGCCCTCTCTGCTGCCCATTTATAGCTCAGTGGCTCTGGGAGGTTTCCTGCCTCTGCCCCACACCCTCCCCGGTCCTGCTCTGCAGGAGGAAATGAATGAAAAATTCTCAAAATCTGCCTCTCAGCTTTTTCCAGTGGATGTCGCGGTGCCGGGCTCAGACCCATGGTTGTGCCGGGCTTGGACCCACTGTGGTGCCAGGGCAGTAGGAAGCGCTGTGAGGTCTGCCCTACAATCCACTGCATCCCTCTGCCCCTGTCCTGCTTCTGTGGCCAGAGGGGGATGTCCATCCCAGCCATCCCTGCAGCGGTGTCAGCACCCAGAGGCTTTGCCCCCAGCACACCTTTGCTCACCCTCCCTCCCATGTCTCCCTCCCAGCAGCAGGGGAGCTGAGCTTTGGAGGGAAACAAGGCTCAGTTGGGCTTCTGACAGCCCAGCCCTCTCCTGATGCTGAGTTGCAGGGTGCTCGTAGCTTCCACCCCTCCTTGTAGTAGGGACAGGCCTCCACCAGCAGCTGCTCCCTTCAGCTCCCCCTGCCCACCCGCTGGTCTCTCCGTGGTTGCTGAGAAGCTCCCTCGTCCAGAGCTGTGTGAGGATCAGACCAACAATGGCCCCATTGAGCAGCTGGGTGCTGAGCCCTTTCACTCTAGAGCCCAGGGCTGCAGAGCAGGGGTGTTGGTGGGAGGAGGGTCAGGAGCCTGGGAAGGAAGGGAGGGAGGAAGGGAGGGAGGAAAGAGCTGAGCATCAAAAGCTTCTTGGACTAGGAAAACAATGGAAAGCCCCTATTTTTTCCCTTGACTCTCCCTGCTCAGGGTGCTTGTGCTGCAATGCAACCAGTCACTGCCAGAGAAGAGCTGGTTTGTGGTGTTGCTGCGACATGCCTTGTCCCTCCTGCCTTTCAAACCCCTACCTGCCTCCCCTTGCCTTGCAGCCATGCTCTGTGGTCACTGGCCAGCCTCGTGCCCCATGTCCTGTTGCCTCTATCCCACACTCTGCTTCTCCTTCCACTCTCAGGCTACTCCTTCCTGACCTCCAGCCCTTCTGCCTCCCATTTCTCACCACAAAGTCCATCTTAGACACTGTCTGTTCCTCCTAACCCCTGTGAGCCAGCCCCTGTCCCACCTTCCCTCCCTCGCCCACAGTCTGGTTGGTCCCTTCACACATGGCTGGGATCCAGTAGCCAAATGATGAGACCTCTTAGTGCTGTGGGGAGGGTCTCCCTTGCCCTGCGCTGCTGGCCAAGGAAATCCCCTGCAGCGTGAGTAGGATTGTTGGGAAGCAATTCCCCCCTGGAGCTGCCTCTCTGCCCCTTGGCGCCCGGCTGCTCCCACAGCCCTGCATTTGCCAGCTGCTGGGTTTGATTGGCAGGGAGGGCTGGGCACAGCCGGGCATCTGGCCAGAAGCTGTCCCGGGGCTCAGCTTTGGAGGGAAGGGCCAAAGGGACCCTCGTGAGTGCTGAGCCTGGTGGGGAGAGTGCAGCTGTTGGTGCCCCTGTGCTGGGGCCACCAGCCCACTCCCGCAGCAGAGCCAGGACCAGGACAGTTGCTGCTGCCAGTCTGGAAGTGCAGGGAGGGCGATGGCTGGGAATGAGGAGGAGACACAGATGGGGTCTGGGATCAGGCTGGGTTTCACTTGTTTTGAGGCAGCCCCTTGCCCAGCTGCAGTTGCCAGGGCTCCAGGGGCTGGTGCGCCCGTGTGCACAGAGAGAGGGAATTCCAGCAGCAAGTGGAACGTTTGGATGGAAAAGAGCTTTGAGGTCAAGTCCAACCATTCTGGGTAACCCCTGTCCCTCACCACACATCTCCTGGGCTTTGCAACCCCTCCAGCTCCCATCCCAGTCCAGACACGGGGACTTCCCCCCTGCCCTGTGCCCAGGGGAGCCCAGGGCAGCCTGGGGAACCCTTGGGGGGCAGAAATTGCCCATCAGGGCCAACTTCCCTGTCCCCTGGGGCAACTTGAGGCCGGTTCCTCCTGTCCTGGGAGAAGAGACCGACCTCCAGCTGGCTCCAACCTCCTGAAGTTCAGGGAGCTGTGGAGAGTGAGAAGGTCTCCCCGGATTCTCCTTCTCTTCTGTTCAACCCCCCCAGTTCCCTCAGTTCCTACGTAGAACCCGGACTATTCCACCCCGTCCCGTCCCTCGGGGGTTCCCGCTGCCGCGGGGCGGTGCCGTCGGGCGGTCCCGGGGCCATGCGGGGCGGTCCCTGGGCGGTCCCATCGCTCCTCCCCGGGCAGCCCCGCACCTGCTGCGATCCCCCTCCCACCGACAACAGCCCGAGCCCGCGGCGGGGCCGGGCTCCTGCAAATACCCCTCAATCCTCCTCTTCTTCCTTCCTTCCTCTTCCTCTTTCTCGGCGGTTCCGGGGGGGCTGTGACGGGGCTGAGCACGGCCCGAAGGTAAATCAGGAGCCGACGGGAATGGGGGGCGGTTCGTGCGTGTCTCTGCGGGGGGGTTGCCTGTGGGTGCTGGGTGTGCGTGTGGCTGTTGGTGGGTGCGGCGGGGGGCGGGAGGCGGCGGGTGTTGGAGGACCCCACGCTGCCGCCGCAGCTGCGGAGGATTCTCCGGCCACCGTCGTCGAGTGGGTCCCGGTGACCGGCCCTTCATGCCCCGTGTCTGTGGGTGCGGGCGGATGCGGTGCTGGTTCCCGTTGGCTGGAGCTGGCAGGGAGCAGGAGGGGAGCTAGTGCCCGTTTCCTGACGTTCTCGAGCTGTTAGTGTGTCCTGGTCATTCCCGGGCTGAGTCATGGCAGTGCGTGGGGTGGGAATCCACAGCCCCTTCCATCGGAGCCGCCGCCTCGGTGCCTGTTGGGCTGCCGGGCTCCTGCGGCCGCCACCCTTTTCCTCTACTGGCACTCACCCCTAGTTCCCCTGCCGGGAGACCCGTAGTTCCCCTGCCGACATCGCCCCATTTCCCCACTGGCAGTCCCATTGCTCTGCTCCAGAGGGATGTGAATGGGCTCGCTGTGGCTTTCGGGCCGATCAGTGTTGTTCAAGGTTCCTCTTCACCCCTCCTCTAGTCGGGATTAATGGTGGTTACTGGGATTACTGGCAATGAAGCAGTTGGCTGGGGAGGCACAGGTTTGCCATCGGACCTGTTGAGTTGGTAAGTCCGTGGAAAAGCTCTGTTGATGTCAGGAAGCTTTGGCTCTGGCCCTGGTGCCATAGTGGGGAGCTGGGCTTGGTGTCCTGATGCCCCGGGCACATGTGTGGTGT
Source organism: Rhinopomastus cyanomelas (assembly GCA_013400115.1). NCBI lineage: Eukaryota > Metazoa > Chordata > Aves > Bucerotiformes > Rhinopomastidae > Rhinopomastus > Rhinopomastus cyanomelas. The sequence goes on along the minus strand of VXBP01009264.1, from coordinate 227,589 downwards.
CGAGGGCACCGAGGCTGTTGGGTTTGCAGCCATGTGTGGTTCGTCACGCTGCAGCTGGCAGGAGCCTGCCGCAGCGCCCTGCCAAGGTGAGCGGCTGTTTGCTCCCAGGCTGTTTGATCCCAGAGGGCTGGAACAGCAGCCCTTTGTGTGTTTGCTTTTGTGGTTTGGGTTTTGGAGTGGTTCCTGGGGCAGAGGGCAGGGGAGCCTCTTCTTTTAGGGTTTCAGAGCACATCTCGTGGTGTTCCTGGCAGAGGTCCACACTGGCGCCCGCGTGCACACTTGAGTTCTTATCGATGGCTCCACTTCGCACTGTTTGTCTTTCAACTGGCACCCAACTCGCTGCTCTGCACAGCTGGGAGCTGGGCAGGGGGCAGCCAGGATCATTCCGGCTGGCAAAGACCCTTGGGATTGTCAAGTCCAACCACCGACCCCACAACCCTGTTCTTGTGGGGCAAGAAGCAGTCCCCGGCCTTGCGCCAGAAGCTCGTCAGCAGCTCACTCGTGTGACACAACATCAAAGCCCTGGAGCAGGTCTCCAGCGCGAGGGGCTCACGTTCGGGTCGTGCTCTCGTGCTTCCTCTCAGAAATGCCTTTCTAAGAAAAGCCTATCCAATGGGCTTGTGTCGAGCAATCCCCTTGCAGAGCCCCTGGTACCCGGGCACGGGACGTGCTTCCTTGGCGCCATTTTGCAAGAGAGCCCAATGTGGTTGTGCCCGAAGACGCCTCGGTGCTGCCCCTGGGGTTGATAACAATGTCAAAAGGATTTCAAGGTTCTTGGGGGCAGCTGAAGCTGAGCAGGGGAAGGGAAGGTTGCCTGTGGCCTGAGGGCACAGCTGAGCCAGCAGCGTGACTTTGCAGCGAGGGGAGAACAAGCCCCACATGTCACCGAGGTCCACCTCTGGTGCTGGGGGCAGGTGCCCCTCAGACCAGGATAAATGAGACCTGAATCTCCCTCCTTACACCTCCCGTTCCTTGCAGAGCCCAGGCACTTGGCCTGTGGTGGGCATTTGCAGACTGGGGTTCACACCAGTCATGTGGAGGGTGCCCTGGCTGTGCAGGGAGCTGGGTGGGGATCCTGCCCCAGGGCTGATCATGGAACACAGAGCTCTCCTTCTGTCTCCACTATCTTTGTCCCTCTGCCCACCGGGTTCGGCGAGATGCATTGCCAGAGTTTGGGGATGGCGGTGGGGCTGGGTTTGGGGCTGTGAAAGGCTTGTGGGGCTGCACACAGGCTGTGAGGGCTGCAATGCTGTTATTCCCATCCTGTGCTGTGCCTGTGCTGATGCTGAGGAAAGAGAAGCTGCCTGGTGTGGCAGCCCCCCAGGCCGTGGGTGATGCTCAGGTGGGGGTCGCATGTGGGGTGCTGAGGGTCGCATGTGGGCTGCTGGGGGACGTGTTTGCACTGCTGGGGGTCGTGTGTGTGGTGCTGATCGTCGTGTGTGCAGTGCTGTGGGATGTGTGTGGGTCTGGGGTTGTCTGTGTGGGAGCTGCATCTTCTTGTTGGTCACCTCCCCTTCACCAGCTCCCTCTCCCAGCCCCTTTGAGAAGTGTGAAGGAGGCGCTGGGTTGGATTTAGTGCAGGAAGGGCTGTGCTGGGAAGCAGCTGAAGCCTTCCTGGTGGCCAGGTGGAGGATCCATCCATAACCCTCAGTGCCCATGTCCCACACAGTCCAGTGAGGACCAGCAGCATGCGGCCACATTCCAGTAAGGCTGAGGGTCTCCCACGTGGTTAATGATTGAGCCACAGGCACCCTTGCTGTGGGAGCCCTGTGAAAGTCACCTCTGCATAATTATATCAGCTCCTCGAGGCTATGGGGCTGGGCACAGACATGAAAGAGCCCAGCTCTTCCCCTGCATCTCCAGCCACAAGTTAATGTTTAGGTGTGGAAAGCAGTGGCTGCCGGGGCTTTGCTGTCCCTTGGCTCTGGGGTGAGTTACTCACCCCATTGGTCGTGTGGGGCTATCGGTGCTGTGGAACCGGTGCTGTGAAGTTCAACAAGGACAAGTGCAGAGTCCTGCGTGTGGGGAGGAATAACAAATTCCACCAGTACAGGCTGGGAGGTGATCTACTGGAAAGCAGTCCTGTGGAGAGGGACCTGGGGGTCCCGGTGGACAACAGGTTAACCATGGCACAGCAATGTGCCCTGGTGGCCAAGAAGGCCAACGGGATCCTGGGGTGTATTAGGAGGAGTGTGTCCAGCAGATCGAGGGAAGTTCTTCTCCCCCTCTACTCTGCCCTGGTGAAGCCTCATCTTGGGTACTGTGTTCAGTTTTGGGCCCCCCGGTATAGGAGGGACGGGGATCTGCTGGAGAAGGTCCAGCGGAGGGCTACAAGGATGATTAGGGGACAGGAGGGCATGGCTTATGAGGAGAGGCTGAGGGACTTGGGGCTTTTTAGTCTGGAGAAGAGAAGACTCAGGGGAGATTTGATAAATGTTTATAAGTATCTGAAGGCTGGCCAGGATGGGGGGGACAGGCTCCCTTGCTCCCTGTGATAGGACAAGGAGCAATGGGTGTAAGTTGCAGCAGAGGAGGTTCCGCCTCAACACAAGGGGGAACTTCTTTACTGTAAGGGTCACGGAGCACTGGAACAGACTCCCCAGGGAGGTCGTGGAGTCTCCTTCTCTGGGGACTTTCAAGGCCCGCCTGGATGTGTTCCTCTGTGATCTGTGTTAGATAGTTTTGTCCTGCTCCGTCAGGGGGGTTGGACTCGATGATCTCTTGGGTCCCTTCCAACCCCTAACATCCTATGATCCTATGAACTGCACTGGCCTCACTCTGCCCTGCTGCATGCTCGTCCCGCTGTTCCCCGGGGTGCCCTGGGGTGCCAGCCCTGGCTGCTGTGGGGTCCCGGGTGCCCAGCCCCTGTCTGTGGTTGCTGGGCTGTGACACCCATGGGTGTCTGCCTGGCCAACCCGCTGCTGTTTGCTCTGCCACCGCAGTTAATGATCAACAGGGCCCTGTGCCACGTGGGCACGGCTAGCCTGCTGCCCCGCACAGGACTGTCGGCTGGGCCGGGATCCCTTATCAGCACAGGGTACCTTCCCCAGTGGACCCAGCCGTTTCCTACCCCGCTGTATCAGTGCCATGCTGCTCCTGCAGTGCCTCCACCAAGCTCAGCCATCCCCAGCACCAACCTCACAGGTCCCACTGAGAGCCCCATGTCAGTGTTGCGGGGAGCTTGTGGCCACCAAAACCCACTGGTGGGGTCACACCTCGTGTAGGTGAGAGCAGGCTGTGGGGGACAGCCTGGTCCACCAGCAGGGGCTGACTGAGCTGGGACTAGAGCCTGGTGAGGTCTGGGAGTAAAGCCAATGGGGAGTTGCTGCTGTGGTCACCCTGTGAGGGACGGAAAAGCTGTGGGAGCTTGGGGTGGCCATCAGGATGGTTGTCATGTTGGCCCCTGGTGCAGGCTGAGGGCAGTGTGGTCCAGGGGTGAACACTGTGGACCTTTGCAGACAAGGCTTGAGCCTCCCAGCGCTGAACTGGGAGTAGGGAGCAGCCTGGCAGCTTGTCCTGGGGTGGCTGAACCCATGGGGGCCAGTGTACTGGAGCCTGACACAGGGACAAGGCCAGACTGGTGGCCCCACGGCAGGGGATGAGGCTAGACCAGTGGCCCCACGGCAGGCTGCCAGCTGGAAATGGGTGGCTGTGCAGCCAGGGCAGTGGATCTGCAGGCAGGGAGGATCCATCCCTGAGCAGTTCCTGGGCCTGTGATCGGCAGTTGGATGGGGCTAGGGGCCAGTGAGGGGTGGCTGCGGGTTTATTTCCTCTGCTGCTCGCAGTGAAACTGAAATAGCTGTGGGGAGGGTGTCACGAGGCTGTGGGACAGTGACTCATAGGGCACTTGACCTCGTGTCGTCGGTGCCATTGGGCAAGAGCAAGGTGTCTGGGCAGGTAGGGATGGAGCTTTGGCTTCGCAGAGAGTTGCCCCACAGCAAACAGGGCAAAGCTCTGCTGGGCAGGTGGGGTTAGCTCCATGTCCTTGAACCCATCTCCAGACCTTCTCTCTTCCAACTCAAACACTTCTGGTTCTGATCTGTCAGTGCTGATTTGATGTTTCTTGCTGGACAGCTTTACAGTCCGGTTGGTCTCTGTGGTGTGAAAATCTCCCCAGCCCCAGTGGCTGTCTGGGACCAGCCTGCCTGCCTGTGTGTCCTCCCAGGGGGAAGAGCTGTGCTCTGGCTGCCCTCGAATGGGGCTGGTGCTGGGATAGATGTGCTGCAGGGACCCAGCCAGGCCCCGAGCAGGTGCTGCACAGGTGCTGCTGTGGGATGCTGCAGATGCTGGAGATGTCCATCCTCAGGAGCATCCAACCACCAGCTGCTGCGGACCCTCCTGGGTCTGCTCGGGACATTCCTGGGTCGGCTCAGGTCCCTCGCGGGTCTGCGTTGTGATTTGCTCTTCTTATGACCATTCAGCTGGATATCTCCAGAGGCTTCTGGGGCTGAGATGCCTGAGTGCACAGGCTGAGGAGGCACCTTTTGGGGAGGCGTCACAGCCTGGCATGCCCTGGGCTGCAGGCTGGGAGTTGGGGCAAGGACGCTGGGACGGCTGGTGGGAGGCTCCTTGGTGTCCTCAGCCTGGAGAGCTCAGAGCCCTGGAGCCCCTCACGTGTGCAGCAGCCGGGACTGAGAGGGTTAAAGCTCTTCCCAGTGATTTTCCTATTAAAAAAAAGCCGTTTCCTCTGTGTCTGGGACAGTTTATTCTGTGGGCATTCTTCGGGACCCGGGGAGGTGCCTGTTCTTGCAGGCATTTCCTGTAAGCAGCTTTATTTTGGACTGGGAGGCTGTGGAGGGGAACTAGGTGCTGGGGAGGGGTCCAGCAGCCCCGGCCGAGTGACCTCAGCTTTTGGCTCCTGGTCCCAGATTGTTGGAAGTGGTGGCTAGGACCAGTGACAGAGGGGCTGTCTGACTCTGGGACTAGGGTCCTGCACGTTCCAGCCCCCACAGTGGGCCAGCGACAATGTGCAGCAGGGTCAGGGACCCCGACCACCCCTGTGCACAGATGAGTTGGTGCTAATGGGACAGAGTGGAGCTGTGCTGGTGCCGCCAGCCCTGATGCAGGGCAGAGTGTTCAGAAATAGGAACAAAACCCCATTCCCGAGCCCTGCCTTTGCATCTGCCCCTTGTTCTCGTGGCTGGTTCTCTCCTTGGTGCGTTTTGGGGCTGGGGGCCATGTGAGTGCTGCAGAATTGGGGTTCTCTGGGGGGTTTGGTGGTTCTGGGCTGCCATAGGGTATGTGGGGTCGTGCCAGGCTGTGCGTGGGGTGGGATAGCTGCTCCCCTCTGCCTGGGGGATGAGGGAGATTGAGGGCTGCTCAGTCCTTCCTCTGCAAAACCCAGCAGAGAGGAGCTGAGTGCTCTGGGAGGTGGGGCTGCCCCTGGCTGGGGTGTGGGGTTTGGGGTGAGGAGTCAGGTTGACCCCACTGCTCAGGCAGCAGCTCCAGGGGGAACCCATGCTGTGCTGGGGTCAAAGCCTTGGGCTCAGAGCCAAGAGCTGCTGTGTTGGTGTCTTCCCTCCCATTGCAATGACCCGTGAAGGCACCATTAGATCCTTCTCTGCTGCCTGTGGGGGTTTTGGGTCAGCGCTAGAGGTTCAAGGAGCAGACAGCACCGCTCATGTTGGGAAACAGCTCTGTCTTCATCTGAGACGGGTCAGTGCCAGGGAGAGGTGATCTGGCACCCCCTTCCACCCTTGAAGACCATTCTACAGGTGATGGAGATAAGCTCAGCTGCACCCCAAGTTCTGAAGCTTGTTGCTTCCTCTTCCCCCAAGATGGCTTTGTGTTGCCCTGTAGGTGCAGGGCTGCATAGGGTCATCAGTGTGCTCCATGCTCCCGCTGTCTGGGGTGCAAAGCAAGCTCTAACCCTACTGCTATCGAGGCCAGACCTTCCCCTCACGCAGGGTCCTTGGAGCCCAGGTGGGGTGGGCTGTGCCCCGGGGTCCCACGGCGAGATCCTTCTCCCTGCTCTGTTTGCTTTGTGTGGCTGTGACTTCCTCACGTCGGAAGCAGTGCCTTATGAAACTGGAGTTATCCAAACATGCTCGTTTGAAGGCAGCGCTGCACCCCGTGGACAGCACTTCCTGCCCCCTAAGTGCTTCCCATTGTCTCCCCTTGGCTCCTGGCCCTGGCAGCTGGAGGCACGGTGGTCCCAGCCCCATGGCCAGAGGAGAAGGTCTGTGCCCCATGGTGGTGCCGGCTGCTAGGGAGACGGTGGTCCCCGATGTTTGTGTATTCCTGTTGTGTATTATTGTCGAGAAGTATAAGTATAATAATTACCAATGAGATAATAGTTAATAAGTATTATTTTTAACCATAAATTAGTATTAACATGAATATTTACTATAATAATGATCAATTAGATTATTATTCATCAATACTTATTAATCATTGCTAATATTCAATAAATATTAACACTAATAGAATCATAGAATCATTAGGGATTGGAAGGGACCTCGAAATAATATTTAATGTAATAATTATCAATAAGTATTAATCTATACTTATTAATTATTGCTAATAATCAGTAGGCATTAACACAAATATTCATTATAATAATAATTAGATAATCAGAGAGTTAATAATTAACAATTAGTAACACTAATATATATAATAATGCTAATTATTAATGATTGTTTACCCTTCTGTCGGTGCTGCAGGGACCCCGGGGTTTGTGTCGGTTCTGCTCCTCTGGTTAAACCCCCCTCCCCGCTCATAGCTGGAGCCCCACAGGCACCAGCCCTTCCCCCTCACCACTTCGGAGAGAGGCCGGCGGGTGGTTCTAAGTGTTTGAACATTATTAATTAACAAAGAGCGTTAATTAATCTTCTGATAGACTGGCTGGATAGCGACTGTCTCAGGACAGCGGGGCTCGGTTCCCCGAGCTGCTGCCCCGTGCAGGACTGAGGGGTTTGCTGTTGCGATGGGCTGGTCTCTGCGGAGCTAGCGAGACGTGAGTGTGGGGTTGGAGAAGGGGATGGGGAGGAGGGAGGTCGGAGGCGGCAGTGAGTGAGGAGGATCCATGATGCGTGATGCTGCGGTCTCTGGGCACTCGAGTGCGGGTGGCCCTGACCTTGGTGGTGGAAGGTGACACCTGCAGCTCCAGCCGCAGGCCTCTGGGTAGCAGCAGGGAAGAGGGGGCAGGCTGGGGCCGGGCTGGAGGTGGAGTCGAGGTGGCTTGGCTGCCTTAGGAGGAGCTGGGTGTGCCCCGGGCCCCTTCCTCCGGCGCAGGAAGCCCTAGCCGAGTCATACCGTCCCCGGAGCTGGAGCGCGGTCGTCCTGCGCCGGCGGCTACTGCTCGCAGTCGCCACGGCTCTCCTGGTGCCTGGGAGCTATTTAAATGGGTTTTAATGGATGAAACGTAGTCTATGTGTGAACGGACCGTGGAATGTGGGCTCTGTGCCTGCGCCCCTGCTCCTGACGGGGTGGGAAGCCGCAGATGTTCGCTCATTGAGCTGCGCAGAGCCGCTGCCGGAAGCAGCGCCAGGCCCGTGGCAGAGCTCGGTGGGCTGACGTCGGTTCCTTCCTGCCCCTGCTCGGCGTCGAGAGCCTCGAGCCGGCCCCCTGCTCCCATCGGAGCTCTGCTCTGGGGTGGCACCTCGCGATTTGAGCTCTGTGCTCCCCAAGCAGGGTCCTCTGACGGGAGTACACAGAACATGTCTCTTGTTTCTTCACCCACAGCCAGGCAGGGGCTGACGAGGTCAGAAGTGTCAGGGATCAGTAGTTGTGAAGGTTCACTGACATCTTATCTCCTGTCTCCATAGTGATGAGAACAGGGCCGGCTGAGAACATCTGTCTGGGCAGTGCCAGCCCTCCCCAGTGCCCGACTGTGGGTCATATGGCTCCTGCCTCGTGGGGCCTGAAGCCTCCGACTCCTCACCGAGTGCATGTGGGGATCTGGGGAGTCCTCAGGCTTCTCTCTGACTGTGCTGGCAGAGCTGGTTTCATGCCCAGCTATGTCCCCTGCAGTGGACAGTGGCACCCTGGTGCCACCTTGTAACAGGAGCTGCACTTGGAGCCAGCCCCTGGCAGCAGGGAGGTCGCGTGGGTCGGGGTAGCTCAGTGCTGAGCATGTTTGGGAGTCATCTGGGTTATATTTGGGGTATGTTAAGTTTTGATTTCTTTGGGGAGCCTCTTGGGTGTGGGGTGATGCAGCAGAGGTTTTCCCAGTGCTTTCCCTGCTCCTCTTGGTCCCTCTGCAGGTTTGCCTGAGGCTGGGCAGGGGCAGGGGCTTGTGGCAGAGGGCAGGAGCCTGTGTGCTGCTCCTACTTCCTTGCTCTGGGCTGGCAGGCCTGGCAGGGGCAGCCTCAGTGGTGGTGGGACAGCTCTCACCTCTCTTGGGGCAGAAAGAAGTGTGAGGGGGACAGCTGCACATTGTGCGGAGGAGAACGAAAGGCCAGCAGGGCTTCTGCTCAGCACAGGCCCTCTCCTCAGTAGCTGTGAGGGCAGGAACAGTGAGTGCTGCTTCCCAGGGCTGCAGGGGGGCTGTAGGGAAGCCCCATCCCGAGTCCCTCTGCAGTGCCAGCCTGCAGGCCCCTGGGGCTTTTGCAGAGCAGAAGGGAGGAGGTGCTGTTTCCCGCACCTCACTGAGAATGCTCTGGAAATCCTTGGGGAGTGAAGATCAGCTCCTTAGGTCCAGCCGAGTGATTTCGGCCAGGAGGCACCTCGTGACCCTCTGCCGTTGCCCAGGTGGGGATGAAACGCCCCATGAGCAGCCGACAGAGAGAGCAGCGTGTCCTTTGGCATCACAGGTCAGCATGGCCAGGCACACGTGTGCCAGGCTAGGGCTGGAGCGTGCCCATGGCGTGGCTCCTGCAGCCACCCATCCGCTGCAGCCTGCGTCTCCACGGGCAGACGTGGGCACAGGCAGTCTTGGGTGGATTTTGGGGAGAGGTGACCTGCAGCTCGATGGCAGGGGTGTCACCAGGAGAGCTGCTGCACGCTAGTGAGCCTGGGGGAGGTATCACTCACCTGAGAAGGTACTGGTGTGGTGAGGTGCTCTCAAAGGTGCTGGGGATGTTCCTGTGGAAACTACTGCTGGGCAAAGCACCTCAGTTTGGAGCTGAGGGGTCCCACGGGGGTCCTGAGGGCGAGCAGCCCCGCTGAGGTGTAGTGTGTGTTTCCCACAAGCTGAAGAGAGCCCGGCTCTGACCGCCTTAGCCTTGGTCCTCCCACCTCAAAATGATGGGGAGAGCAGAGTGCCACTGCCCTGTGACCCCTGGCGTGAGTGACTGTAGGGTGGGGTTCCCCAAGAGAGCCTCAGATGGGGGCTGGAGCCTTCCTCAGGTCCATGACGGGCAGGGGAGCTGGTGTCCCTCTTCTCCAGCAGTCTGCTCTTTGCTGTGAGCACAAGTGGGGCCATTGTGCAGCTCTGGCTGTGACAAATTGTCTTTCACCCACACAGGGGCTTTCATATGGAAGGGAAGCTGGAAAAAACATGCCCAGTCCTGCCAAGAGGCTGCTCTGCCGGGAACTGGCCTCTCTTTTCTAGCGCCGCTGCTGCCTGCACTGGGTTGGGGTTGGACTGGGGCTTCCTGCTGTCTCCAGCCCAGGGCCTTCTCCTTGCCCTGACCCCGCAGAGGTCTTCCTCTGCTCCACAGCACTGGCTCCACTGCTTCAGCATCGTCACATCCCCTGGGCTGGTGAGGTGGTGCAGAGGGCAAGCTCCTGTGCCAGTAAATCCTCCAGAAGGCTGGGAAGGACTTGCTAAGGTAGCAGATCTGAGGAGGGGGATCGGTGTGATCGCCTCTGAGGAGCATTTTCCATTCAGCTCTGGGATTCAGGGTTGTCCTGCAGCTGCAGACTTCACTGGGTCCCTCTGTGCACCCCCAGCTTCTCCCTCTGGCTCTGGGTCCGTGTGCCACCAGCTTCACTTGCCTCAGCTCCTTGGAAAACACCCGTTGTACATCGGGGCTGCACTGGGGTCAGGGGCAGGCAGGTCCATGGAAGGGGAGCAGAGACTGCAGTGCCCATGGAGCATCTCCATGGGACTCAGCATCCCTCTGGCCTGCCAGGCCAGCATCTGAGGCTGCAGGATCGCTTGCAGCCAGCTTTTGCATCCTGTTTTGTAATATTCCCTGACATTCCCCACATTCCTGGCAAGGAGACTTCTGTCTTTTCCTAAAAGTGATCCTTTGTCTCTTTGCACAACTGTGACATCCTTTGCTGCTGCTCCTCTGCCAGTCCCTCACCCTGCTCCCTCCAGCAGCTCCTCAGAGCTTCAGAGAGAAAAAGAAGCCTTGAGCTTTGACTCCAGCCCCAACAGACCCCTTCCAGTGGGGAGGAACTGAGTCAAAGAGAAAGGAAAGGCTCTGGAGACCTGTTTGACTCAGGTGACCTCCGTGCTCTCTGGTTCCTATCCCTCCCAATCCTATTTTGTGATGGTTATGGGCTTCCATCCCCACTGCAGCTTCTCCAAAACCAGCTGGAGGCTCCTGGCTTTGGAGAAGGCGAAGCCATCATAGTAGCCACAATGCCTCTAGCATTGGCATCTTCCTTCTTTCCTGCCTGGCTGTAAGGAGTGAAGCTGAGTGGTGGGTGAGGGGGACATTGGCACTGGGACTGGGGCTGTACCCCAGAAGGAGCTGTTGGTTCAGGGATCCTCTCAGCCTCCTCTCCAGGGCTGTGAGGGGATGTCTGGCTGTCTCCCAGTGGCTCAGGAGCCAGCAGTCTCCTCTTCCGTTCTCTCCCACTTCCAGCTCTTGGCTCTCTGGGGAGCAGGAGGCAGCTGCTGCTCTCTGGCTGCAGCTGGAAGTGACGGTTTGGTTTCCTCCCGTGGTGCCGCGAGGAGGGATGTTAATGACAGGAAAGTCCGGGAGGGGTAGAGCTGGAAGAGGCTTTTCCTGAGGAGAATTGGACCGAGATCCTTTCATCGAGGAAAAGGGTGTTGCAATGTGGTAGGTTGTGCGTGGCGTCCTCTGTGACCTCCCCTCCCACACCTTGCCCAGGCTGGCACCTGGTGTTGCTGTGACGGAGGGCAATGGCTGTCCCCTGCAGAGAGCAGCCTTGGCCACCGTCATCCATCCCTCCATCCATCCATCCATCTCACCACCATCCATCCAACATTTCCACTGCTGGCTAAATCTCCTCTAGGCTTTTTAGGGCAGGACCTGCTCCCCATCCTAACAGGATCAGGACCTCTCATCTCAGGGATTTCATTACTCTGCCACCTCAGTGAGCTCTGTGGGGTCACTGAGCAGCTCCAAGGGGTGAGTGCTGTGAGACAGAGGGGGCAGCAACCAAGGCACCCCCCTATCAGAACCCACCCAGGGGCAACGATGCTGCCGTCCTGGCACTTCCCCCACATTGCTGGGGGCTGTCATGTTTGGAAACGGCTTTAGCCTCCTCCTGCCCTGGGGGATATCTCACACAGGGCCCCTGGTGAGCTGGATGGTCATGCAATGCCTCATTGCCAGCAGGACAACTGTGGCTACCACTGCCGTCCAGGCTCTTCTCAGGGATGGGGTCGCCAACCTCCTCTCTACCAGCCCCTTCTGCTCTTTGGGGAGATCCCCTGCCAGGTCCTGCTCAGTGAGAGGATCTCGCACCTCGCTCGTGAGGGTGTTGAAGCCAAAAGCTCGGGCAGGGTGGTTGCAGAGAGCTTCTTTTCCTTGTGGAGACTTATCTGAGCTGCTGGCTGGACCTTGTCCCCATGGCTTCACATGGGGCAGCACCGCAGGGTCGAGCAGGGGGCAGGAACTGGGGCAGAATAAGCCCTGAATTCAGCAGCAGTCAGCCCTGTCCTTGTCCCTGAAGCACTTTCCAGAGCTGTTGGTCCTCTCCGGTGTCTCGAGGAAGCAGGACGCTGATGACACGTGTGTTCTCCTGGGCTCTGTGTGCTGGGAAGTGTGGCACCTCCCGTGGGATCCCAGCGGCCAACCCAGAGGAGCCCCCTGCTGAGCGTTAGGGCCGGGCAGCCCCTGTCGGGATGGAACGGGGGCGGTTTGGGTGGTGTCCACCGCTCTCCTCCCTCCCTGCTGGCTGGGGCAGGGTTCGGAGAGCCGCGAACAGTGAAACCCGGATTGAGGACCGTGTGCTCCGCGGCTTCGCCCCAGCCCGTTCCACGCCCTCGCTGCCGGCCGGGATGTCCTGTTCGCCTCCAGCGCTGAGCGGGGCGGCTGCCCGGGCAGGCGGGGGCGGCCGGGGCGCCTCTGCGAGCGGAGTGCGGGTGGCCAGCATGGGCGACCCGGAGCTCTGCGGCTGAGCGCCGGCACGAAGTGCTTTGGCTGGCAGAGCCTTCGCCCCCAGCGGACAGTCAGGCGTGGCCGAGGCGGCGGTCCAGGAGGCCGGAGGTCATGCCGATACTCTCCTCTGAATCGGCTGCGCGGCTCCCAGTGAGCGAAGCGCCGGGATCGATCCCAATGGTTGACAGCCCTGGCCACGGTGAGTCTGTCCCGCTCGTCCCAGCGCTGCGGGGGACTTTCAGCCAGCAAACGGCGCTCGGGGCAATGGGGAAGGATGGGACGACCTTTCTGCCCATCAGAAAGATCTCCAGCGCAGGGCAGATTTGCTTTGGGTGAAGGAGGGGTGAGGAGCTCTCCTGTCTTTTGTTGTTAACCTTTTGTTCCCTTGGAAATCAGATGAGGTTTTCCTTTCCCCCCATCTGCACCCCGTTGGTGTCCACCCAGGGAAGGGCTGTGCTTGGGTTCCTCGGGACCCCTCAGCCCCGGACAGGGTTGGGGCGATGGGACGGGGCAGGGAAGTGGAGCCCCAAGTGGCTACTCCCCACCTTTGGCTGATTTCTGAGCCCCAGCCAAGCTGCCTTTCCATGAGTGCCAATGCTGGTGCCAGGCTGGTGCCAGCACTGTCCTGGGACTTGCCATCACCTGCCCACACAGATGCACTTGCAGTTTGAATCGAAGGAAAAGGAGCAGGGGAAAGGAGTTGATGGCTGTGAGCTGCAGGGTGGGGAGGGAAATAACCCCTGGAGCCGCAGGCAGCAGTGCTGGGACATGCTGGTCGACACTGGGCACAGCAGAAGGGTCTGTTGGCTCCTCACTGAGCTCCAGATGGGAGAGATCCCATGGGAAGGGGGAACGTCCTGTCCCTCGCACGCAGACCTGCGTTCACATGAGAAATCTTAGCCGGCTGCGGTTCAAAGTCAGCCCTTGGGGTGGTGGTTCAGCTCAATCCCTCGATGTGCAGCTCGTGGCAGAAGGGCTCGGGGAGAGGAACTGGGGGCTGAGGGGAACTGAGCAGGCTGAGGGCTGAGTCAGCTGCACCCACAGGGCTTCGAGGTCCTGCGAAACTGCAGCCACCCGCGTGCCTCTTCTCAGGCACCAGTGGCCGTTTCCTGCAACGGGGATTTCCTTGGGCAGTGCCTGGACATCGGCTGGGGTTGGGGTGATGGCTCTGACTGGGGGCTGGCTGGGTTTGGGGTTCTGAACCACAGGGTCGGGGCTGCAGTGTGGTCAGAGGGAGCTGTCGCAGGGGGTCCTGTGGTAACACTGGCTCCTGTTTGCTCTAAACAAGCAGAGGAGGTTCCCTTGTGTGCTGAGTGAGTTCTGGTGGAATGATCCCCAGCCTCAACAGCAGGAGCAGAGGGTGGCTCTTGGCATGGGAGAGAAACTGCAGTGGGTTGTAGGGGCTGGAGGTGAGATGTGCATCAGCCCCAGGTGCTGCCATGCAGGGTCCAGACGTAGGACCCTGTGATGGTCCTGAAACGTGGGAGGGGAAGAGTGTAGCTGATGCCGAGAAGATGGTGAGCTCAGGGCTGGATCTGGGCAGAGCTGGAGTTGTCTATGATGGACCTTCTCAGGGTTGCGCTCAGCGTGGGCTGGAGCTGGAGGTCTTCTCCCCCGCCTTTGCCATTGACTTCTTCAGCCATGGGAACTGGGGCTCCTGCCGAGCTCCCTCCTCTTGTTGAGATCCAGGGACACAGGGGGCTGGTTCCTGCCATGGCTGTTCCTCTGGGGTCAGAGAGGCTGTGAAAATGCAGGTGGGGGAGGCAGGGAGGATGGATCAGGGTCTTCACCTTCCTGGCCCTTTGTTTCGGTTCCTATCAGTGCCCTTCCTTGTTCCCACCAGACATCTGCTCTGCAGCTGCAGCGCTTCAGTGCAGGACATTTAACCCCTGAGCTGCTGCTGCCGCCTCCTGAAGCAGAGGGCTGGGCAGAGGTCTCCTGGGGTGGCCAAAGGTGCCGCAAGGCTCTGAGGTGCAGACACGTCCTGTGGGACATCGCCGCAGTGAAGGCCTTGCTCAGCTGGGGCTCCTTTGGTGCTCCAAGGCTGCAAACGTCCACTGAACCCTCTCCAAGTGGTGTTGGTGGAGGTAGAACATGCTCTGGGCAAGGGGGGAATGCAGCTCCTCTCCTGGGTCTGTCCTGCCAGGGGAGAAACTGCTCTGGGCTGGGCACAGAGCAGAGCTCAGCTCTGGCACTGCCCTGGATTTCTTCATGGCCAAGGTGCTAGAGCCCGGTTTCTGCTCTGAGACCTCAGGGCTCTGCCTGCTGCAGAGGGCCGGGGTTAACCTTCAGAGCAGAGTGAAGCAGATGTTAGGCTACTGTTGGTCTTGTTTGCAGGAAAGGAAACCAAAGCTGTCGGCTGGGGGTTAGTGCAGCCCTGGTGCAGAGCCTGAGGTGCCAGCAGGGCAGAGATAAGGTGGGGGGATCCTCCCCGGGGTGCTGCTGTGGCGCTGCCCAGGCAGGCTCTGGGCTCACAGCCTGGGACACAGAGCAGTGACTTGTCCAGTGTCCCAGAGTCAGAGCTGCTGCTGCCCGACAGTGCCCATCCTACTGCCCTGCAGGGCACTGGGCAGGATAGGGCCGAAGCTGGGCACTGCCTGTGTATGATGGGGACGGAGTGGGAAGCTGAGGCTGGCAGCTGAGGAGCTTGGAATGGTGTTTGAGGTGGTGCACAAGCTGAGTCAGAAACCCAGAAACCTCCTTGCCCCGTGGGTGTCCTGAGGGCTCTGTGCCCAGACTGCACCAGCCAGCACCCTGGCTGCATTGCCCCCAGGATTGATTTACCCCCCAAGTTTCCCCATTTGCCTTGTACCGGGCAGCGGCTGTCTGGGATGTGACCCAGAGCAGGGTATCATCAGCCCGGTCGCGGTGCTGGCACCCAGGAGCGATGCCCTTGGGCAGAGATGGGGCGCTCTGGGGCCAGAGGCGGTGGAGGCATCTGAACAATTCCGTGTTGGCGACGGAGCGAGGAGCAGCTCCCAACCCTTGTGAGACCTCTTTGCTGCGTGAAGGTTAATTATGGAAAGCTGCGGCATCTGGGAGGTTCCTGTCGACCCGCCCCGGCCCTGCTGGCGGCTCCGGCATCTCTGCGGCCGGCCGGATGGAGCTGGGAGCTGGCTGTAGAACGCTGCTCATTATCAGGGCTGGGTGCCAAACTGCATGGGGATGGGGGGTGCCAGTGGCTGCACAGAGTTCAGGGTGCCCCTCTGACACTGAGCGTCGGGGGGCACCGCGGGGGCTTTCTCTGGGCTCAGTGGGGTGAGGTGCTCGTTCGGCATCAAGGGGTCCGCACCTGGCCCTCGATGGGTTTGGGTTCACAAGAGGCAACACCAGATGATGCCAGAGGAGATGATTCCTGTAACTGGCAGTGCCCGGCCCTGGCACCTTCGGCAGCAGCAGGGTTCATGTTTCCCACAGGGAAACTGGAGTTGTGCCACTGGGAGACAGAGATCCCCACCTAGCACTCAGGACCTTGTGTTTGGGAAGGGTCGCTGAGCTCACGTCTGCATTGTCACCATTGCATGCAAAGAAAACACCCTGAAAGGAGAGAAGGATGGGTGTCCCCCCGTGAGCAGTGGGTTGGGGTATCCAGAACTCCCGCTGGCCTGCAGAGCTCTTCATGAGGTGACCTGCACTGGGCAGCATCACAGTGGGGTTTTCTTCTTGCCCTGTAACTGCCTGTGTGGGACTTTTAAAGGGGGATTTGGGAGACTGCGTGAGGAGCCAGGGTCCTGAGGTGGCACCTGTGGGGTCGGACCTTCAAGTGAAAACGTGGGACCGGGGTCTGGGAAGCGGCTTTTCCTGCCTGCGACTATGTGGGTCTCAGGTCTTCCTGCTCAGGGGGTTCAGGGCTTTTACTGCATCTCTGGGGCTGTTCCCCACCTGCAGCCATTACCCCTCAGGCTGGGGGTGCCATGACCCCCAAAGCAGCAGTCAAGGCAGTGGAGCTGCCCCCACTTGCCCCACTCAGGATGGACCACAGCATGTGGCGAGTGCAGGGAATGGGGAGGACAGCTGTGGGTGCCTCTTCCTTGGGACACCCCAGCCAGCCTCAGCAGCTGGTGGAGAAGGGCAGAGGCTTTGCCTGGAGGGGATTCTCTGGTGGCTTGTAGGGCTGTGCCCCCCATGGAGGTTTCTCCAGCAAGGGTGTGGGTGCTGGCTCCACTCCATGGGGATGTCCAGGCAGTCACGGAGGGCTCATCTCCCATGGAGAGGCTCTTCTAAAGCAGGAGACCTACCAGGGCCACTCCCCTGTGTCCCTTCTGCGTTCAGGGATGGGTTAAAAGCTGGGTGTCCAGGGTGCTGGAGGTGGGTGCTGCTGGCAGCTGGGTTCTGCAGACGTGAGGACAGAGAAGCCCTTGATCAGCCTTAGGAAGTCCAGCTGAAAACTCCGGAAACCTTCCAGTCCCTCTCCCCCTGCCCTGGGCTGCTGGGAAGCCAAGGTGGAAGCCCTGATGCAGTTGTGTCCCACCTTCACTTGCTCCTTGTTCCCCAGGGAGGGGCTGTAGGGTGCCAGCCCTGCTTGAGGGCGGTGGGTGTTGCGTGCTGCTTATTAGACATCAGAGAGTCCTCCTGTGCGGAGACCTGTTGGAACCCCCTCTCCTTCGCCTCTGCTCGCGGCTTCTCTGCCTGGCTGGAGGCAGCTGGGGGTCCACAGGGAGAGGCTCCGGTGGGCTTTGCAGATGGGTGCTGCCCCTGTGGCTGGGTCCTGCTTGCCTCCCACCTGTGTGTGGGGCAGCACCAAGGTCTTCTGCTGAGCTTCCCTAGGAAAGGGTGGGTAGGAGGTGGAAGGCTCTCACTGGCTCTGTCGGGGATGGAGACACTTGGGAACCTTATCTGTGCCAGTGCTTGGGTGTGGGGAGGGCTTCCGCTTGCCCTTGTGGGCTTCTTCCCCACCGCAGGGGGCTTGGGGTGAGGGATGCAGGACTCGCAGCAGTGGGTGGGACCCAGCTCTGAAATGGGGCATGGGGACCTTCGCTCTCCCCAGCCCCCCACCAGCCCCACGCTGGGAGGAGGCGTTGCAGGGGAAGGAAATGCAGTGGGTGTGCTCTGCCTGGCGTTTCCACGTGGCTGCAGGCAGCCAAGCGCCATCCTGCTGTCAACCCTGCTGCAGCTGCTGCCCACAGTGGCTGTTAGGGGGTCCCACGTGGCCTCCAGCAATGCACGTCTGCCAACCCAGACCCTCCGGCCCCTGTGGTGAGCTCAGCCCAGGGGGGCTGCCTGACCCTGTGGGCATGGGAGCAAGGGGCAGTGCTGGGAGGGACACTGGTCCTTCTGTTCTGCGCCGGGGCTGCAGCCCCTGGCTGTGCTGGCCCCATGGCCATCAGCTGTGTTGTGAGGGGAGCAGGAGCTGGATGGGGGTCTGTCAGGTCCCTTGGCTGGGGGCTCTGGGAAGTGCCCATCTTTGGGCCCTGCAAATATAGGGTCTGCTCTCATGGACCACAAGTCTTGAAGTCCCCCTGGCTGGCAGGGATTGGATGGGATGGGATGCTCTGCAGGGACCAGGCTGACCCTGCTGGGCCATAATGGATTGAGGTTTCTGCTGGGATGTACTGGTTTGGAGCCCTGTCCAGAGTCAGCCCAGGATCACAATGTGGTTAAGGACTGTTTGAACCCAGATGCTTATTCCAAAGCTTCTTCCCAAGAATTCAGATCCTCCAGGGTCTCGGCTTGGTCCCGTCCTTAGCTGAACTGCTTGTTTGGGGATGTTTTTCCCTGCTGTAGCTCTGCAATGGAAACGCAGCTAGAGCTCTCGGCTGAGCTGCTGATGACTGGTGATGAAACTAGGGAGTTTCACTGCAGTTGGCTTTGGGTAGCTCTGGTCTGCGCTGGGTGGTGCCTCTGGGAGGGAAGGGTGAGACCCCGAAACCAACTTTCTGTGCTTGAGGTCAAGTGTTTGTCACCCTCAGCACCAGGCAGCAGCTTCCTCTGGCCACCCAAGCTCGAGGCTGAGGGCCCTTGAGCCTTGCAGGTCTGGGGCATCTCCCAGAACAGGGTGCTGGGTGGAATTGGCTGGGCAGGGGCTCAGGAGCCATCAGAGTTCGGTGCTTGCCAGTGGCTGGGTGCTAGCTTGGGACCAGAGGTGGGGTGATGGGAAGGACAAAGGAGCAGGAGGAGGAGCAGGAAAGTCTCCTTGGCAGGCAGCTCAGGAGGATGTTTGCTGAAGTGCCTGGCCCTGAGCTTTGATGAGTCCTGATGCAGCTGTGGGAAGCCAAGACGTCCCTCCCTCGCCTGGCAGAGCAGCATGGGGCTGGGGGGGGTCACTGGGAGGTTATGGCTGTGTCCCACGTCACTGTGCGGGTGGAGTGGCTGAAGCCTAGTGCTGCGGGGAGGCTCAGGCTGCTCCTGTGCTTTTTTGCAGAACTCGAAGCCCAGAAAGCCTGCGCCTGGCTGCGGGCAGCGGGATTCCCTCAGTATGCCCAGCTGTATGAAGGTGAGAGCTGCCTCCTCCCACACTGAGCACCCGGGGGGGCTCTGCAGGGAAGAGCTCTAGGGTGAGGAGATGACCCGGGGGCTTGGCTGTGGGTTCCGTGACCCCGTGTGAACACCTGAAGCCCTCGGAGGGCTGCAGAGCCAGCCCTGCAGGTCACCTTCCTGTGATCCTGAGCATCTCCCTTTCAGGCAGGGCTGTGGGGCGGCTGCTCTGGCCAGAGGCAGCCCAGTCCGGGGTTGGGTCAGCCAGGGGGTGTTTGTAGTGGGTGCGAGTGTAGAGGCAGCCAGGGTGGATAATGTTGGGGTTGCTGCATCTCCTTCCTTCTGTGCTGACTGCCCAGCGGGCTCCTGCCCTGCCCAGAGATGCTGCCTGGGACAAGCTTTTTGCAGCCATGCCCAGAACAAAGGGGTCCCCAGGCAGCCCCCCAGGGTGCAGAGGATGGGCAGATCCCTACCAGATCCACTCCCACCTCCTCTGCCGTGTACCCTGAGGTGATTTGTAGGGAGGCTGGTGGTGGGTGTCCCCTCCAGCTTTGCTCAAAGCCACAGCGGGGTGGCTGGTCCTTGCCAGGGGACCAGCTGGCCAGGACAATGGCGGGAAGCCAGTCTCCATTGGGCTGGAGCGATGGTCATTGTTTAGCTGGGTGCTTCCACCTCCAGCATGTGCGCAGGACCTGCAGGAGTCCTGTCCCCCGGATGCTGGCTGTTGGCGCTGCTGGCCGTCAGGGCTGCTGGCTTTTGGGGCTGCTGGCCGTCACTGTTGCTATTCTGGGGCATGCTCCTCACACGGCCACCTGCAATGCTGGGCTGGGCTCCTGCAGGAGACCCATCCCCAGCTGCTGGCCCTGGCGGTGCCACTGGGAGCTGGTGCTGGAGCCTCAGAACAAAGCGACCCTGAACAAAACTTCCCTCATCCTCCAAGTGTTCAGATCTGTTTTTCTTCCCAGCTGGCCGGGCTCTGTGTCCCCTGGGTGCCTGCACTGACTGCTTCTGTAACAGCTGGGCTCTGGCACTTGTGGTCCAGGTCCTGCGTAGCTGGTCCCAGCATCTCCCCCCTCCCACAGTCAGGGCTGGCCCCTGCACCCCAAGAGCTGCTGGCTCAGGAACAGCTGCTGATTCACCGTCTTGCTGTCCCACCCAGACTTGCTGTTCCCTCTCGACATCAGCGCTGTGAAGAAGGACCACAGCTTCCTGGACCAGGACTCCCTCAAATCCCTGTGCAGGTACTGCTCCCTCCCAGCCCTGCATGGCTGCGGGTGGCAAGGTCAGGGGGAGGACTCACCCCAGGGCTCAGGGTGGTGGGTGCTGCAGGGTGCTACCATGTCCAGAGCTCACCAGGGCACTGTCACTCTTTCTGCGATGAGGGTGGTTTAGTCTCGGGAAGGGGAAGGTGTGAGACACATGGAGTTCCTGGAGAACAGGAACGCTCCCAGCAAGGAATCTTTGTGAGATTTCTGGGCTTGGAGAGCTCTGACCCGCAGAGCCACGACCCACAGAGTTCCACTAGAAATGGGCAGACGGGAGCTGGGTTGTGGGCAGCCGAGGTGCCAGGAGAGATCCAGTCCTGTCCCCACATCCCAGCTCACTCCTTCCACTGCTGGCTGCGGGCTCTGTTCCCCAGCCCAGCTCAGGGAGTGGTTTGTCTGGCTTTGTCCTGCCAGGACCCTTCAGCGCATCCCAGACCCCAGCATAGCTGAGGCACAGGGCTGTGGGTCTGGGGGTGGCTCTCTGGGTCCTGGGACACAAGAGGGACCCGTAGGAGGGATTTGCTGGGCAGAGCTGGGCTCTGTGGGCGCTGCATGCTGCTCACGGGGGTTCTGTGCAGGTCCTTGGGAGCTCCTGTTCGCACTGGGATTTGCTGGGTGAAGCCTGAGCTGGTTGGGCTGCTCTGGGCAGGGGTTTGTGGGGCTTGCTGGCATTGTGTGGCCTCAGTCATGCTGGTGCCTGGCAACGCTGCCCTGACCTTCTCCACCAGGACACGCTGCTCCAGGCTGGAAATAGCTCCTGGAGATGCTGCCGGGCGTGTAGCTCTGTGCCTGGAGCAGCGAGCTGCCCCCAGCAGAGAGTTAACACCCAAAAGGGGGAACCCTCTGCCCCAGCATCTGTCTGCCCATCAGGAGAGCCCATGTGTCCGGGCAGGCTCCGTGTCGCGCTGGCACACAGTGACTCAGTCTGGCCATGGCATCATCGTGCCCCCACGATGCCTCCAGGGTGAGGAGCAAGTGCTGCCCCCATGCTGGAGGGCTCCTAGCACAGGAGGGGTGGACATGCACCCTTAGCACTGTGCTTGCCCAGCAGAGAGACAGGGGGATCCCCTACCCCAGTGCCCGCGAGCGCCTGGAGTTGTCTCCCAGTGGGGCTGGCAGCGATGAGAGCTCTCTGACCACCCTCCTCTATCCCAGCTCTCAGGTCCTTGCTGGCCACAGGAGCTGCTGTTTTACTCTCAGTCTCTGGGGCAGTTCACCCCTGCCCACTTCACAGTGTGGCTGGGTGGGCAGCACAGGGGACACCCTCTGCCCCCCCAGACTGTCTGTGGGGTCCCAGATGGCAGCGTTTGCCTAGAAAGGTCTTGAGGACCAGGCTGTGATGCCCAAGGTGTGTGTGACTGGGTGGATGGTGGAGGTGTGGGATGCCAAATGACCCCTGCTGTCTCCCAGTCCCACTGGGGACAGGTGGCAATGCACAGCAGGGCTCACAGAGACTGGAGCAGGGGAGGATCTGTGCTGTGTCCTCTGTGGGGACCAAGGCTGGGGTAAGAGCTCTCTGGGTTCCTTGCAGGAGGCTGATGACCCTGAACACGTGTGCCTCCATGAAGCTGGAAGTCCACTTTCAACGTAAACAGGTTCGTCCTGGCTGCCGTGTGCTGTGGGCTTCCTCGTCTCCCAGGGTGGCCCTGGAGGTGCTAGGCTGAGTTAGCGGGTGCCTGTGTTTTGCCTCCCTCTGGGAAATACACTCCCTGGGCTGGGACCTTAGTTTGGCATGCATCCCATGCTGGGGGAGGCTCCACAGGGAGGTCCCCACTGTCCATGGGATAACCAGAGGTAGCCTGGAAGCATCTTCCCTGCCCCAGAGGTGTTGTGGCCCCTGGCCATAGCAAAAGATGCCAGGAAGCTCCTGGAGCCCTCCGTGGCCAAAGACGACTGGGGCTGGTTAACAGGGTCACAGAATCCTAGAACAGTAAAGATTGGAAGGGGCCTTGAGAGATCACCCAGTCCAATCCCCCTGCCACAACAGCATCCCCTAGATGCGGTCACACTCAATCCTGCAGCTGCTCTGCATCTGGTGGCTGTGCCCCACTTTGGGGTCCTTCTCCTGGGAGGGTTGTGCTAGCCCCTCGCACCTCCAGCCCACTGACTGCACCCTGTTCCCACCTGCCTGCAGAATGACGACTCCGAGGAGGACGATCTGTGCGCCATCAGTGACCGCTGGGCTTTCCAGAGGGACAGCAGGAGGTGGTCGCGGGTGGGCTCTGTCGATGTCCTCTCACAGGGTTCTGAGGTGCTGAGCTCTGCCATCCACCCAGCATCCAGCCATGAGAGCATCCTCACGGACCTCAGCACCACAGCTGAGGCCGTGTCTCTGCACAGCATGGGCAGTGCTGGCGGCACCCTGGGCACCAAGGCTGCACTGCCCGGCCCTCCGGCCCCTACTTGCACCAGCGCTGCCTCCAGCCGCAGCCTGATCTCCGTAGTGGAGCAGCCACCGAGCCACCGGCAGGGCTCCAAGGAGAAGCCCAAGAAGCGACGGTCTCGCAGTTTCCTGAAGAGGATCGAGTCCCTCCGGAGGAAGGACAAAGAGAAGACCAGCGCAAATGAGAAGGCAGCCCCCTGCAGCAGCATCGCAGCTGCCCCGGCATGGGGCTTCCTGCCGGCTGACAAGGGTGGCTCCTCGAAGAGTGGAACGCTGGCTTCTTTGCCCAGCAAGAAGCGCTTCTTTTCCATGTCCTACAGGACTAACCGCTCACTGGGCTCAGGCAAGGGTGGTTCTGACCCCAAACGCAGCGGGGTCTACCTGGAGGACTATGAACAGGACTGTGGACGGGCCGTGGCGGCAAGCAGCGACTGGGCTGCCAGGGGGCATCAGCCCCAGGGGGACTGCCTGGTCTACATCCCCTGCGACCACAAACCGGGCACCTTCCCCAAGTCCCTCTCCATCGAGAGCCTGTGCCCTTTGGCTGGCAGCTCCCTGTCCCACTGGAAGTTGGGGACAGCACCCGCGGGGCTGGGGGGAGGCGGCGGCGGCAGCAGCCGGGAGGGCTCGTCCTCCCCGCGGGGCTTCGGCTGCCACTGGCGCCGTCGGGGCTCCTGCAGCTCCTTGGGCAGCCGGGTCAGCGTCTACGACAACGTGCCGGAGTCTGGCAGCGGCGAGGACTTATGCAAGGAGGACCCCGAGGCGACCTATGAGAACCTTGACGACATCTTGCGGCACATGTGGGGCCTGCAGCGGAAGGTGGAGCTCTGGTACACGTCCATCTCTCCCGACCTGCACAGGGAGGGAGAGGAAGAAGACGAGGATGAGGATGAGTCGGACTCGGGGGGGGAACCCTCTAACCTGCACTTTGAGGAGCGGTCCATGTCAGACGTCGGCACCTCAGCCAGCGACTTCGATAGCACCGGCAACTCCCTCAACGATGCCGAAGAGCTGGAGATGAGGGAGCGCCGGGACTCAGGGGTGGGAGCGTCACTCACCAGGCCCTGCAGGTAAGTGAGGACGGGGGCTTCAGCTTCCCCTTCATCTTCCTTGCCTCTGCAGTGCCCTGGAAAGGCTCAAGTTGCAGCTGCTCCCTCCCTGGCAGCATCCAAAGGCAGATTGGATGGGGCTCTGGGCAACCTGCTCTGGTAAGAGGTGTCTCCCCCCAGTGCCTAGGGGGTTGGCACTGGGTGAGCTCGGAGCACCCTGCCAGCCCAGACCGATCTAGGATTCCACGGCTGGGTCCGGTGCTGCTGGCCAGGGAACCACCGCGAGCCCACTGCCGGTCCCACAGCATCTCTGCAGCAGCAGCGCCCCAGCGCAGGTGCTAGCTGCCGTCTCCCGCCTTGCGAGCTGTGGGTGGCTGCTGCACTCTGCTGGCTGCTCCTGCTGCTGCTGCTGCTCCTGCTCCTTGCTGGACGCACAGGCGGCTCTGGATGAAGGAGACCATTAAGGGTTAGAGTGGACCTCAAAAGGTCATCCAATCCAATCCCCCTGCCACAGCAGGATCCAGTCGCACGGCAACATGCCCAGGTGGGTTTGAAATGTCTCCAGAGAAGGAGGCTCCACAGCACATCTGGGCAGCCCCTGCCAGGGCTCTGGCACACTCACGGGGAAGAAGATCCTTCTCACACTGATGTGGAACCTCCTCTGTTCCAGCTCACACCTGTTGCCCCTTGTCTTGTCACTGGGTGTTCCAGAGCAGAGCCTGGCTCCAGCCTCC
Organism: Rhinopomastus cyanomelas; assembly: GCA_013400115.1. Taxonomy (NCBI): domain Eukaryota; kingdom Metazoa; phylum Chordata; class Aves; order Bucerotiformes; family Rhinopomastidae; genus Rhinopomastus; species Rhinopomastus cyanomelas. The sequence goes on along the minus strand of VXBP01009264.1, from coordinate 203,559 downwards.
TGACACCCGCCCTCTGCATATTGATCAACATTCATGGGGTCACCCCTGAGTTTCCTTTTTTCCCAGCTCAAGAGCCCCACCTCCCTCAGCCTTTCCTCAGCAGGGAGATGCTCCCCTCCCTTCATCAAGCACCAGAGCAGCAGTGCAGGAGCCGTCCAGGAGCAGCATGGGCTTGGGGAGGGTTTGAGCAGAGCCCACTGCCTCACTGGGGTCTTTTCTTCTTGAGGAGGTGGCTGTGGAGATTCCCCTCTGCCTGGGGGTCCTGCAGGCACCTGTCACCCTGATCATCTGCTCTCCCCCAGCTCCCTTGGGAGGTTGCAGCTGCTGTGAAGTGTGAGGGGCGAGGATGCTCGTTGTCCTGTGGGGCAGGAGGACGTGTCTCTGGTGTTCTGCTGGGCACCCTAAGGCAGGGAGCAGCCATTGCTTGGGCTCGCTGGTGCCCAGTGCCCGCTGGTGCTTAGTGCCCACCTGTCTTTGCAGAAAGCTGCGCTGGCACAGCTTTCAGAACTCGCACCGGCCCAGCCTCAACTCTGCCTCCCTGGAGATCAACCGCCAGTCCTCTGCCCAGCTCAACCTGCTGCAGAAGTGCTCCCTGCTCCGGCTCACCGCCATCATGGAGAAGTACTCGGTGCCCCACAAGCAGGCCTGGAGCTGGTGAGCTGCTGGGGAGGGGTCTGCACGGATGCTGCCACCCAGCCCAGAGTGGCTCCGGTGGGTGAAGGTGCTGCACAAGGAGAGGAAGAGGCTGAAGCAAAAGCTCAGCAAGGCTTTGGATGAGCTGGGGGGCTGCAGGCTGGTGCCTGGGCCCTTGGGGGGACTGTGGGCATTTGTGGGGCATTGAAACCACTGCAGCAGTGGAGCAGAGGATTCCCACTGTCACCAAGTGTTCAGGCTGTTGGGGTCAACATGAGGTGCAGCGTGGAGCCGCCTTCTGACAACCAACCCATGCCAGGAATATGGGGCCGTGGGGTCCAGCGGTGCTGACTCTGCCCGTCCCACCCTGCAGGACGGTGCCCAAGTTCATGAAGCGGAGCAAAGTCCCCGACTACCGGGACAAGGCAGTGTTCGGGGTGCCTCCCATCGTCAATGTGCAGCGGACGGGGCAGCCACTGCCGCAGAGCATCCAGCAGGCCATGCGCTACCTGCGCAGCCAGTGCCTCGACCAGGTGAGACCACCTCGGGGGGCCCTTTCTCTTCCCCTCGGCTGCTCGGCCGCAGCGAGACCGTCTGTGGGAATGCCCCGCCTGCCGCTGTCCCCTTAGCCACCCCTGCTGGGGTTCTCCTTGGGGTTGTGGGGCACCGAGGGCCTTGGGGAAAGGGTTCCTGGGTGCCTGCGGGGCCGGTGCTTGCTCTGCACTTCCAGCGCTGCCCAACTCCTCCCTGGCAGGTTGGCATCTTCCGAAAGTCGGGGGTGAAATCCCGCATCCAGGCACTGCGGCATATGAACGAGACAAGCCCTGAGCACGTCAGCTACAAAGGGCAGTCGGCGTACGACGTGGCCGACCTGCTGAAGCAGTACTTCCGTGACCTGCCTGAGCCCATCTTCACCAGCAAGCTTACCGACACCTTCCTGCAGATCTACCAGTGTGAGCAGGGGGCTTTGCGGGGCGACGGGGCAGGGAGCGTCCCGGGCTGGGGCCAGGGCCTCTGACTGGCCGTGCCATGCCCGCAGACGTGTCGAAGGAGCAGCAGCTGCAGGCAGTGCAGGCAGCCGTTATCCTGATGCCGGACGAGAACCGCGAGGTGCTGCAGACCCTGCTCTACTTCCTGAGTGACATCGCCTTGGCTGAAGAGAACCAGATGACTGCGGGGAACCTGGCCGTGTGCCTGGCCCCTTCCCTCTTCCACCTCAACGTGTCCAAGAAGGAGAGCACCTCACCAAGGTGAGGGGGGGGTGTTAGCTCCGGCCTCCCCAGCACCCGCCACCCGTCATGGGCAGCTGACTGGGGCGATGGGTGACAGAGGCTGGGAACTCTCCCACAGTCCCCCATCTCCCTGCAGAGGGGGTGTCCCTCTCCAAAGGTGGGTGGCCGGAGGCGGGCTTGATGCCTGCCCGGCCCCAGCGCTGGCCACTCCCCGCAGGGCCATCCACAAGAGGGGCACCTCGGGGAAGCCTGACCAGAAGGACCTTAGCGAGAACATGGCAGCGACGCAGGGGCTGTCCCACATGATCACCGACTGCAAGAAGCTCTTCCAGGTGGGTGGCTCTGGGGTGCCTGGTGGGCATTGTTGTCCCCAGGCACTGCCAGCGGGAGATGTGACCTCGCTGGTGGGATGTGAGTTGAGATAAGGGCGCCCATCCCTCGCCAGGGCAGCCCTGGGATGAAGCCCAGCTGCTTCTCCTGGGGGTGCCGGCCACAGGCTGCAGGACACCTGTCCCGGGAGGCTGCGTCCATCATCCCCATCCCTTGGTGATGCGAGACACTGTGGTTTTGTAGCTGCCCAGGACAAAGCTCCTGTGAGACAGATCCTGCTGCCTTCCTCAAGGTCTCTGCCCCTCTGGCTCGCAGGTGTCCCACGACATCTTGCTGCAGCTGAGCAGCTCCTACATGGCCGCAGATGCCTACCCCCATCCCCTGACTGACTTCGTGTGCCAGGGGGAAAGCAAGGATCTCCACTCATTCTTCGAGCAGAGTGTCCAGAACCTGCTCAAGGAGTCATCGGAGAAGTTCAAGGGCTGGCTGAGTACACCAGGGCCCCTCAACACGGAGCTCTCGTGCAAGAAGGTAAATGCTGCTGGCTGGGAGGTGTGTACGAGGTGACTGCAGGGAGCCAGGGCTCCTGTGTGCCCTGGGCACCTTCTAGCAACCCCTTGCTGCTGGCAAGAGAACTAGCAGAGATCAACAATCCCTGCCCTAGCCAGAGCTAGGTACAGTGGGATGGAGGGTGCTTTGTGCCCAGCCGTACCAGCAGAGAGCCCACCACGCTGTTGTTAGCAGAGGGGCTGGCAGGCTGCATCCAAAACCTCTCCAACAGCGAGAGCAGCTCCCACCCCATCCCCATCTCATCACGTCCCATCGGCTGTGCCAGTGCTGCTCCATGGTAGTGGGAGCCGTGGCCAGAGCAGCTCTGTGGTGAGTGCCATGGGGGTCCCAGGGACAGCCCTCCTGACCCTTTCCTTTGGTCTGTCAGGTTGGGGACGGGCACCCTCTGCGCTTGTGGAAGGTCTCCACGGACATAGAGGCCCCTCCTGCCACAGTACTGCACCGGGTGCTTCGGGAGCGTCACCTCTGGGATGAGGACCTGCTGCAGAGCAAGGTGCTGGAGGCCCTGGACAAGGACACGGAGGTCTACCACTACGTGACGGACAGCATGGCCCCCCACCCGCGCAGGGACTGCGTGGTGCTGCGGTGAGGGCAGGGTCCGAGCGCGATGTGGTGATGAATCCCAGTTGCCCCAGCCCTGGGATGAAGCCCTGGGCTCTGGGACAACTCCCCTACCTCCCGCCATGGGCACCCCGTGGGGCTGGAGCTGAGAGGGGCCGCTCTGCCTGCAGGCGCTGGCGCACGGACCTGCCACGAGGAGCCTGCCTGCTCGCCTCCACCTCGGTGGAGCACGACAAGCTGCCAGTGGAAGAAGGTGTCAAAGCCATCGTTCTGACCTCCCAGTACCTCATCGAGCCCAGTGCCATGGGCCGCTCCCGAGTCACCCACATCTGCAGGGCTGACCTCAGGTGAGGGACCTCCACGAGGCTGCATGGGCAGGGGAGAGTGATGGAGGTGACCATGGCAAGAAGGGGGTGATGATGGGGAGCAGGAGAACCTTGTCTGGCATCTGGGCAAGGACAACCCCAAGGACCAGGACAGGTTGGGGCTGACCTGTTGGAGAGCAGTGGAGGAAGGGACCTGGGGGTGCTGGTGGCCAGCAGGATGGCCAGGAGCCAGCAATGCCCTCCGGTGGCCAAGAAGGCCAACAGCATTCTGGGGTGGGTCAGAATGGGGGTGGTTAGTAGATGAAGAAAGGTCTTTCTCCCTCTCTGCTCTAGTGTCCAGTCGTGAGTCCCTCAGTTCCAGAAGGACACAGAGCTGCTGGAGAGAGCTCAGTGCAGAGCCACAGAGATGATGGAGGGAGGGGAGCATCTCCCTGATGAGGAAAGGCTGAGGGAGCTGGGGCTCTTGAGCTGGAAAAAAAGGGAGCCTGAGGGGTGACCCCATGAATGTTAATCAGTATGTGAAGGGTGGGTGTCAGGAGGCTGGAGCCAGGCTCTGCTCAGGGGCACCCAGTGATAGCACAAGGGGCAGCGGGTGTGAGCTGCAGCAGAGGAGGTTCTACATTGATGCGAGAAGGACCCTCTTCCAGTGAGGGTGCCAGAGCCCTGGCAGGGGCTGCTGCCCGGGGGGCTTGTGGAGTCTCCTTCTCTGGAGAAATTTCAAACCCTCCTGACCATGTTCCTGTGTAACTGGATCTGCCTCCTTCCTCTTGCAGGGGCCGGTCTCCCGAGTGGTACAACAAGGTCTTTGGCCACCTCTGCGCCATGGAGCTGGTCAGGATCCGAGACTCCTTCCCAGCCCTGAGTCCCAGCGGCCCTGAGACAAAGATCTGAGACACCTGGAGGATGCTCGGTCCTGTCTGCTATGGACTTTGTGGCAGATCCAGGCTGGGGGGGGGGATGTGGTGGGGGGGTGGGTGGAGGCTGGCACCCCCCAGCACAGAGCTATTGGTGTTCTTACACCCCAAGCTGGGCACTGCGCATCTCATCCCCTGCCTGGGTGCATTGAGGTGGAGCCGTGCAGCCTGCAGGCTCACAGAGGGGTCTGTGAGCTAAGGAGGGGCTGAGGGGCCCCTGGGACAGAGCCTGCGGGCCCAGGCTGAGCCTGGAGCAGAAGGTGTGTGGAGAGATGCAGGAGGAGCGAGCAGGGCAAGCGGAGCTGCGGCTGTAGGTCCCAGCACTGTGGTGGGAGGTGCAGGTGGGCAGCAAGGTGAGGGGTTGTGTGCATGTGGGGAGGACTTGTCGTGTGTGGAAGAGGCTGCGGTTATGAGAGGAGGAGGAGGGTTCTATACAGGTGCAGGGAGGTGCCCAGGCTTAGCCCCCATCGAGTACTAGAAGGACCCTCTTGCAGCTGGGGCTGAATTTCAGAGGAGCAGACAAAGCCCCAGGGTGCTTGGTGGGGGCTGCATGGATGGTGCTCCAAGCCCAGCCCTTCACCCACATACAGCCTCCCCCTCGACTATCGACTAGAAGGAGCAGGACCAGTCTGGAGCCAGGCGCTGCCCCTGAGGTTGGCCACAAGCTGGGCAGGGGCAGTGCCCACCCCAAAGCACTGTGTGAGGGACGCAGCCTCACACCGAGGTGCTGTCCTGAACTCACCCCGTTGGGCAGCTGCTGATGGTAGAGCTGCCACTGCGAGGTCCCTTCCCAGCCCTCCCTTTCCTCCACAGAGAAGCCCTGGAGCTGACCTGGTTCCTCCATTCAGGCAGGGACCCAAGTTTTTCTGGACAAGGTTCCGACAGGAAGGCACCAGGACCCTTGCGCGGGAGCCTCTCCCAGTGTCAGCTTGGCCCCTGTCCCTTGGGTGACATGGACGAATCCCGATGCCCCGTCTCTCCGTGACGGTCTAACTAACACTGGGGGAAGGGACTTCTTCCCCACTATTTTTTTAATCACCTGTTTTCCTGTCAATAAGTTACTGTACAGTTGGGATATTAATATATAACTGCAGCGGCACGTGCGCCCCAGGGGATGCCCGCCGCTGGCCCCGGGACCTGAGGCTGGTATTTAAGGGACTCGCATTTTCAAGGGGGTTGTTGGACTTGGACGAGGGCTGCTCTCCCTGTCTGTGTAATGAATAAAGTACTGACGGTGTCTGCCGGCAGAGGAGCCGCTGTGAGCTCAGTGAGTCTCCAGCATGGGCTGAGCCAAGCGTGGCAGAGGGGCTCTGGAGCTGGGACGGTGGTGGGCACAGGCACCCCTGTGCTGCTGGAGGGGTCAAGTGGTGCCAGGCTGCAGCATCACCAGCATGAGGAAGGTCTGGTGAGGCTCAAGTGGCTCTGGCTGCTTGGTGCCTAGGCAGCCCTTAAGCTGCTCCTGGAAGGTGGTGGTGGTGAAAGTCACATGTTAGGAGACAGCCCCACACAGACTCATCCTGAGCAGCGTATCCTCCTGATTCCCCTAAGCAGCTGCTTTCGACAGCAGATGCTGTCACCACCGGCTCCCAGGGCAGGGATTGCCCTCAAGACTGCTGACACCAGTGCCCCACTAGCAGGGTCTCACCAGTTCCTTCCCACAGCCCCTGCTGGCAGCTCACACCAGTAGTCACTGGGTGAGACCCTGAACCAAACGGCACAGTGTCAGAACAGCCCAGGGCTGTGGAACGTCCCTGAGGGGAACCTCTCATGGCTGGAGCGGTGTGAGGAAAATGGGGTCCTGGTGGTGCGGTGGGGCCCAGCCCTTGCAGACACAGCAGCTGCCCAGGAACTGGACTCGTGAGGAAAACGGTGCTGTTGAGGCATGTTCTGGGTGCTGAGAACACACTCTCTGCGGGGAGCAAGGTGGTGCAGGAGCCCCAGCTCTTGCCCTCCTGCAGCCCTGCAGGGAGGAGCCTGCACATGACCTTCCCCAAATCCTGCACATGAAAGTGCATCTCAGCTCAGCCCTGAGCCTGAGCCCCTCCAGAGGGACCTTTCTCCCATCTCATTTGCAACCCCAGTGCTACAGGCACCTCTTCTGTCCCACACTGTCACGTCACACAGGTTTCTAGCTGTTTCCTTAGCCTGAGTGAATGTAGAAGCGACAGAGGGCCACAGGAACCTTCTCGGGGCCTCAGGTCCCTACTGCAGATGGTATCTGCCTGCAGAGCTGTGTAAATACTGAGCGAAAAGAGTTTATACATCTGGCTAGTCCAATATGTAAACACAGATAGCTCCTATTTGCTCCAGACAACGCTCAACCCCGCATTCCCAGGCGAAATGATGCTCTACAGCCACCCCAGAGGAGCCTGCTCTGCCCTCACCCTTCGCAGGGCGGGAGGAACCAGAGAAACAACCCAGGGCAGTGAGAAGAAAGAGGAAGAACCCTCCAATAGACCCAGCTGAACAAAGCCTGCCCTTGGTCTGCACTGCTGGGATGCTGGGTACCACCGGCCAGCATGGTGCTGGAGCTGCAGGGTGACCCATTGCCCAGCCCAGACACCTCCAGCTCCACAGGGCATCCCCAGCACCCTCTCCCAGGAGTGCAGCCCCCTTCTCCCACCTGCACTGAGTGTGGCTGAGCAAACTGTGCTGAAGGAGACAATCAGCTGCTCTCACAGAGGAAGGTTTAACACCCGTCTCTTGCACAGGGTGGGCAGGGAGGGAGCAGCTTGCAAAAGCAAACTCCGGTGGGTCAGACCGAAATGGAAAAGTCACTCAGCTCTGGCCTCTCCACCACCCCCCTGCCCAGCTGCCAGGAAAAGTGCCCCTGTTTCTGCCCACTGCTTCCCCCTTTCTGACTGTGGCTGCATATGCCCCCCTCCCGCTCTCTCTTCTCTCAAGGACAGTCATAGTCACAGTCAGTGGCTCTCTGGGTCTGAGGTAATGCAGCCACCGAGGCAGTGAACTGAGCAGGGAGCAGCATCCCCACCACAGGCACTCTCCTGGCAGGAGCAGGTGGTGTCCAAGCAGCCACCATCCCTGTGCACACACTGGTACCACAATCCCGTGGAGCAGCTCTCCCTTGCAGCCCAGGGCAGTGCCCTCAGCTCCTGCCCACCTGAGGCCCCGACCCACAAAGGGCCACTTACCGGCAGCAGCGCAGAAGAGTGATGGTGGGAGGGGCAGGATGGGCAGGAGCAACCTCATGTCAGCAGCCACTTTTGGGACAGTTCAGTCCCCAGTCCCGAGGCTTCAAAACTTCCTGGGCTGTCGGCAAAGGAGCCATGGAGATGCTGTGGATCCCCTCCTGCTGCCACTCACATCCCCAGTAGCTCATGGGGTGTCACTGGTGGTCACCATCGCTGACCCAGCGAAGGTGCTGGTGCAGCAGCAGCTGGACACATCTGGAGCCCTTGCAGGATAGAATCCTACGAGGGGCTGGGGGTGGTGAGGAAGGCAGAGGAGGAGGAGGAAAGAAGTCCTGTCCTTGGGGTGCAGCCACTTGCCTGCGCTCCTCACCCTGGAGACAGTGTGGGGCACCCTGTGGTGCTCGTCTGGGAGAGCTCAGGGCCAGCCTGGGGAGAAGGAGCAGAAGGAGGAGGGAGAGGAGGAGAACGAGAAGGAGGAGGAGGAGGAGGAGGGCTGCTTCTTCCCCGAGAGGGCCCTCTGCTGGGTTTGCAGGCAGCACCTGCCGGCTCGAAGGCTGCACAGGGAGACAGGGCTGATAGCCTGACGGTCGGGCTCAGGCTTTGCTGCGGGATGCCGAGATGCCAGAGATGCTCCATCGTGAAAAAGGAAGTGCCTCGTGGGGTTCCAGCTGGGGCAGAGCGGCGCTGCCCGGCACCTGCCGTGCACTTCCACCCCAACAGCAGAGCCTCTTCCCTTCAGGAGCCAAGGAGCATCTTCTCTCCTGTGCCCTCACATGTCGCTTGCTCTTCCTCCAAGCTGCTGTTTTTGCCCCTCCCTGAGGTACCACCACGGCCCCTTCCTTGCACTGAGGGCTGGTCACTGGCCAAAGCACCCAGAGCCTCACAGGCTCCTTCCCCCAGCACCATCACACCAAGCCTGTGTTTCTCAACATGAGCTTTTGTTAAGGGGCCAGAACACTCCCCACTTGGCCCCAGGGCTCCTGTCTCTCACCCGCTGATGGGCAGCTGTTGGATGCCTCCCTGCTCTCATCAGCTCTCAGGGCTGGGAAGCCCAGCAGTTCATCACTCAGGGCTCAGAGAGGACTTGTGAAGGCACCTGGATTTATATCCCGGGATCTCAGAGGTGCAACCTCTCTGCAGCCTTTGGCCAGGCAGTCCTTCCCCATCGGGGCTATCCTTGGACGGTGTCAGCCCTGAGCACTCCAGGCAGCCTCTAGAGGCTCTTTGTTCTCCACTCGTGCCAAAGCCCTCAGCTCTCACTCAGGACTGATTTCTCCACTGTTTTTTTTCTCTCCATGTGAGGTGAGCCTGCATTGGAAGCCATGATCTGCTTGTGGGGACCAGCTCTGCTCTCCCATGGGTGCTGGATAGCTTGCTCCCAGCTCCCTGTGCACCCAGTTCTGCTTTGTGGGCGCCCACAGCCAAGCAGCTGAGCTGGCTGTGGTCAGACTCGATGGTTTGGATGAAGCTGTTGATCTGGGGCTGCTGCTGGGTTGGTTGGTCCAGCCAGTGATGGTCCCAGCCCAGGCAGCAGGGTGCAGAGCTCAGCAGGACAGCCTGGCTAGGTGCTACAGCCCTGAAACAAGCTCATCAACTGGAGAAGCTGACTCCAGAGGCAGAGGAAGCAGATGTGTAGCTGATCTGACTTTCTCTAAATCAGCAGCCTCTTCCAGCCCCTCTGCCCGCCCTCCCACTCCTGCACAAGGGTCAGGCAGGTTCCCCTCCCACCTCAACCTGAGATGGGAGCAGCACTGTGCCCGAACCACGGCTGGCTCCAGGCAAAAGCTCTGAACACTCCAGACAGCTTTTGGAACATCCTTGCCCGATGGCTGTAGGGTCTGGCACTGCCCAGTGGTGGCACAAGTGGCGCAGGTTGTTTGGTGGCACAGGTGATGCAGGTTCTACAGGTGCAGGTTGCTGCGCAGCTGGGCAGTGCCGCCTATGGGCAGTGGGGCCACAGTTCCCTGGGATTAACCCCCCCCCACCCCGAAAAGGCAGCAGGTTTGGGCTCTGCGAATGGTGCAGGCAATGCCCCTCCATCTCGATCAGCAACATCCCAGGGCTTCTGCAGTGGGAGCCCCTCCGCTCACCTGTCCCACATCAAATCAAAACAGACAACCCCAGAAGAGTCTTCATGAGGGGAATTGTGTCAGGTACTAATTAAAACCTGCTGCCTCCTAGAGGAGCCTGGCAGGGCCCAGCCTTCACAGTCAGGTGGCAGAAGGACGTGTGGCACCAGCTCGTCCCCATGGCAGCTTCATTAGCCGCATGCCAACGATCCTTTGTAGCACCGTGTCCTCCTGCCCCAGCTGCCAGCCGGTGGAGAGGGAGCTGGAGGGGGAACACGGGGCTCTCAATTAGCTTCTGCAATAATTTAATGGGCTAATTAACAAGTCCACGTGGTATCTTCTCTGGGATGCCGCTGCTGAGGCTGGCATGGTGAGGTCTGTGGCAGTGCCTGCTGTCACCTTCTCTCCAAAGTGTCCAAAACCTCTCTCAGGCTTCATGGCCCTCAGCGTGTGGCTGCTCCTGCTGGCCCTGGGCACCTCTCCCTGCCCAGCCCAGCCCTGTGGAGGCTCCTCAATCTTTTCCTGCAAAGCCCCAGGGCTGACTGTGGTGAGAACAAGCCTGGTGGTCTCATCCTGAAGCAATGCCCCTCCCAGAAGTGCCCCATCAGCCTGCTGCCACATCCTCTGTGGTCCCCTCTGGTCCCCAGCCCTGCTGGCTCCCATGGGATCTAAGGCACTGCAGCTCCCGGCCCCAGGTAGCAACTGCTACTACAAGCAGGTTTGGAGCTCTGAATCTTGATGTCTCAGCAACCTGCTTGGTGAGGAGCAGCTGCAGGGAGCTTGCAGCACCTGCCTGTCACTATGTCTGCTAATGCAGAACTAGGGTAGGAGATGCAGGGCTGGGTTTCGGAGAGGCTGCTCAAGAGCTTTGGCGGCTCAGGCTGTGCCAGGGAGAGAGTAGCACCCTTGCCCTGCCCCTTCTACCTGAGACCTCAGCAGATCACCTTTTCCCTTGGGGACAACTAGTATTTCCCCAGGGCTCCCAGTACCGGCTGGGAGCAGGTTAGCAGTGCTGCATCCATACCCCTCAATCCAAGGACAGGAGAGGCAGCACCCCCATAAAGGCTTAGGCAGGTGTTGCCTGGCTGAGTGGTCAAGAGGAAGGTGATTCCAGCCCTCAGCAGCTGTTTTCCTGTCCTCAGGGATGTCCTTGTCATGGTGTTGGTGAAGTCACTGAACGGTTCCTGGGTTGGATCAGAAGTGGGTGGTTAGCAGATTGAAGAGGGTCTCCTGCCCCTCTACACTGCCCCGCTGAGGCCACAGCTGGAATCTCGTGTCCAGTTCTGGGACCCTCAGTTCCACAAGGACACAGAGCTGCCGGGGAGAGGCCAGTGCAGAGCCATAGACATGATGGAGGGAGGGGAGCATCTCCCTCATGAGGAAAGGCTGAGGGAGGTGGGGCTCTTGAGCTGGGAAAAAAGGAGCCTGAGGGGTGACCCCAGGAATGTTGATCAATATATGAAGGGTGGGTGTCAGGAGGATGGAGCCAGGCTCTGCTCAGGGGCACCCAGTGAGAGGACAGGGGGCAGCGGGTGTGAGCTGGAACAGAGGAGGTTCCACATCAATGTGTGAAGGACCTTCTTCCCAGTGAGGTGAGAGAGCCCTGTCAGGGGCTGCCCAGGGGGGTTGTGGAGTCTCATTCTCTGGAGACATTTCAAACCCACCTGGCCATGTTCCTGTGCAGCTGGATCTAGGGGATCCTGCTGTGGCAGGGGGATGGGACTGGGTGATCTTCTGAGGTCTCCTCCCATCCCTCATGTTCTGGGATTCTGGGGTTCTCCTTTCACACGGCTGCAAACCAGCAGTCCCGGTGCTGTTGGGTACCAAAGGTACCTTCAGTCTTTCGGCTGGTCGGGCCCTCGAGGGGAGCCGGGCTCATTAGCCAAACACATGGAACCAGTGTGCCCCAGATCAAGGGCGCTGGTTATTTATTCCCCAGAGGCTGCCCGGTGCAACCCAGTGGTCCGAAGGGCAGTAAACAAATGAGGAAACGAATCGCTGAGGCAGCAGAGCTGACTCCTGCCTGGGAGATCACAGAGCCGGGTCAGGCAATGCAGGATCATCTGGTTAATTTAACAGAACCCAACACAAATTGCACCAGCAGCACCATCACCCCAGGGACCAGGCACAGCCCAGAGCCTGACTGGGGCTGAGGGGGAGCAGGTGGCTACAAGCTTCAGGCTGGGATGAGCACAAGGGCTTGCAAATCAGAGCTGAACCAAACTGCCAGTGGTCTGAGCGGGGAATTTCTGATGCCAGCATCCAATGTGTTGTGTCTCACAGGTCGGAAGGGCTGGTTCCTTCTCTTGGCCCAGGCTTCCCCCCAAGAAGGGGCATTATCCTTCCCTGCCCTGGATCACCAGGGAGTGCTTCTCAAGCGAAGGCAGAGGCTTCCCAGCGCTTAAGAGCAGTGTGGTGATGCCTTTCATGCAACTTCCGTGAGCTTTAGCCAGCCCCCAGAGATGCTGCTGGAGCCTCGCCTGGGCAGTGCTGGTGGCACTGGTGCTGGCACTGCTAGGGGGGTCACTGCTTAAGGGAAAGTGAGATTCTGCCCCTGGGATGGGATCAAGGTGTGAAGGAAGCCAAGCAGCTAAGGGGTGGCCCCGAGAGCAGAGCTGCTGGGATGAGTGCAGGGGAAGGTCCTGCCCCTGGAAGGGACAGAGCTCAGTGCCAGAGAGGCCAGGGAGGTGCTGCCTTGCCCCTGGTGTGCTCATGCAAACAGAGATGCTCTTGCACACCTGCAGGGGCCGAGGAGGAGATGACTGTGGTGGTTGGATGAGGAAGGTGAGGAAAACCTGCCAGACATTGTGTGGGAGGCAGAGCTGAGGACGAGTGTGGCAGGGGCACGAGTCTGCAGAGGCAAGGAAGAGAGAAGCTCAGGCTGGGCTGTTTGGGGTGCAGGATGAGCTCCCCCAGAGCACAGGGCTGGTTGCAGCTGGGGATATACTCCCTGCTGGATTTGCACCCCGGGGTGATGCACAGTGGGGGCTCCTGCGAGAGAGCAAGGTGGGGCTGAAGAGAAGCTGGCGGTGCTGTGGGTGGTCTGAAGAGGCAGCCCTTGCAGGGAAGAAGGTAATTCAGAGTGCAGATGGGTGAGGAGGCTGTCAGGGCATAGGGAGGGGTGCTGGGTTCGCCTGCTAATCACCATAAATGCATAGGCAAAGCTGATGAGGAGGGGTTTTCCCAGCACATTTCTCTCTCTCCATGAGAACCTGTCTGCCTCGGCTGTCACCCTGCACCAAGCTCTTCCTCAGAGCCCCCAGACACTCATAGCTGGAAGAGGGGTGTTTATCCCTCATTCTGTGTGTGTCTTGCCCACAGCATGCAGTCCCCATCAGGGGACTCAAAGCCTTGGGGACTGCTGCCACAGAGATTATTGGGGCTGTCCAGCAGCCGCCTTCCACTGCAGTTCAGCCCTCAGCTGAGCCCCGTGGTCTGGGGACAGGTCCCTGCGGAGCTGGGGCAGAGCACTGCCCCCCTCATGAAATGAGCACTCGTGTGGAGAACAGAGACTGTTCAATAAAGCAAGAAAGAAGGGTCACTCCCAGGTTTGAGTCTAATCTGGTCTTTTTCCAAGCTGAATTCTAGCCCCTGTCCCAGAGACTCCCAGCAACCTTGTTACTTTTGAGTTAACACAAGAGTCTTGGCTGCTCGCTGGAGGTTTATTAACACCGGCCCCGTTTCCATGAGGAGGGGTCCTCCCAAGGCTTCTATCACACGTTGCTGGCCAGCCGGCTTGATCTCCAGCCTCACCTAGCGGATGCACAGCAGCTTGAGGAGCAGTAAAGATGAGCAGAGCAGAATCCCAGAACACTAGGGGCTGGAAGGGACCTCAGAAGATCACCCAGTCCCATCCCCCTGCCACATCAGGACCCCTAGATCCAGGGGTTTGAAATGTCTCCAGAGAAGGAGACTCCATGACCCCTCTGGGCAGGCCCTGACAGGGCTCTCTCACCCTCACTGGGGAGATGTTCCTTCTCACACTGATGTGGAACCTCCTCTGTTCCAGCTCACACCCGCTGCCCCCTATCCTGTCACTGGGTGCCCCTGAGCAGAGCCTGACTCCATCCTCCTGATACCCACCCTTCACATGTGGATCAACATTCCTGGGGTCACCCCTCAGGCTCCTTTTTTCCCAGCTCCCTCAGCCTTTCCTCATCAGGGAGATGCTCCCCTCCCTCCATCATGTCTATGGCTCTGCACTGGCCTCTCCCCAGCAGCTCTGTGTCCTTGTGGAACTGAGGGTCCTAGAACTGGACATGAGATTCCAGCTGTGGCCTCTCGATCTGCTAACCACTCTCCCTTTTGATCCACCCCACTAATTTTCCCCACAAGGATCTTAAGGCAGAGCTATAACTCCCTGAAAGATGAGGGGCTGCAACCACCCAGGGCAGCTCCAGAACAGCCACCACCTGCTGCTGCTGCCAAGGGCCATCAGGGATCTGAACAAACCTGATTCCCCTAATGCAGCAGATCCCCCCAAACACCTGACCAGCAAATCCGTGCATGTGGAAATGGAAAGGTTTTCCCTTCTGCCATCCCCGCTGTCAGCCAAAGGAGCCTGCATCTTGTCCCGGGGGCCGTGTGTGCAAAGACAGATGGGGAGAGTGACTTCGGCTGTCAGACCCCGGCGAGCTGCGGGGAATCAGTATTTGGCACCTGATTTAGCTCTGCTGCCTCCCGGAGCCAGCACTATACTGGGCACTGGAGACGAGAGGGCTTCCAAGATGCTTAAATGAAACCTCAGTGAAGGGAAGAGGCCGCAGTGGCCTCCCTCGCAAATGTCAGCTGGCAGCTCCCAAAGAAGATCTGACGGATCTGCACTTGCTACCTCGAATCCGAACATCTCCCCACTTCCCTCTGCAGGTCTGGAGACTGTGATGGATCTGAGACCTGGAGAAGAGCCCAGGCTGGCAGAGCTGGGGCCAGCGGGCAGGAGGGGCAGCCTCTGGGGAAAAGGGGGGTTGTTGGGGTGCAGGCAGCTGGGCTGCTATGTCCTTGCAGAAGTGACTGCTGCAGGGAGGCCTGGCACTGCGGGTGCTTCCTCACCTCTTGGCTACCTGAGCATCACGCCCTTTCCCTCCTTTCATGCTGAGTGGTGTTTGAGCCCCACTGCATCCCAGACTGTCCGCTGGCTGCTTCTCACTCCTGCCAGGGTGGTCCCTGTGGACACACATTCCAGGGAAGGGATGCGATGCCTCTGGCCCGGCAGCAGCCATCGGCACTGGCCCCAGGCTCACGTTCCGAGGAGCTCCTGGAGCTGGGCAGAAGCCCAGACAGGGGACACCTGAGAAGCAGGAACACTGGAGAGGAGGAGGAGGAGGAGGCAGACATTCCAGGAGAAGCCACATCTGTGAGGAGAGGGAGTGGGGTCCAAGGCTGTAACGCTTCCCAGATGAGGCTGGGGAAAGTGCTCAAGCACGGTGAGTCACTGTGGGCGGAGAGGAGAGCAGGGGCTCTGTGATAAGAAGCAAAGCAAGATCACTTGGCTGGTTAATCTTGGCTGTGCCAGCTGAGAGCCTTGCACAAGCGTCCCTCAGGGCCCCTGGTGTTTCAGCCCCTCCCTTGGCTGCTGGACTTGTCTCCATGTCCTTTCTGGGTGCCTGACTGTTGGGCTCTGGTGCCAGTGGGCTTCCGAGTGTGGTACAGGAGGACATAATCTGTTGTCTGCAGATCCAGGTCTGACTGAGGGCAGCTCTGGAGATCTCCAAAAGGTCCTTTTCCCTATGCAGGTAGGATCCATCTCATCTGCACCAGCATGAGTGACTGATGTTTAAAGGAGCCGGATTGGCGTGAGTTTGGTCTGAGCCCCACAGCTTGTATGGTGAAGATGATTGTGGGCCCCCTCCAGTCTTCTCTCTTGAGTAAATCCCCCTGTGATGGTCCAGCATTGCCTTTTGGTCCTTTTCATTCTTTTCCTCTGTCCTCTCCCCATCTTCTAGGAGCTGCCATGCCCCAAAGTGTCCTTCCTGATGTGTCTCCAGGGCAGAGCCGAGCAGATCCTGTCCTCACCAGGTCTCAGAACTGCTGCGGCTGTGCAGGCACCTCAGGGAGGGTCTAGCATTCTCTCTCGTGGTGCAGTGGTGGGCACTCAGCTTGAGCACTGCAGCTGCCAGAGCCTACCCTGCTGGCCAGGCCCTCTCCTTCTGTGCATTTGGCTGTTCCTAACAGCAGGATCTCATCTGCTTCGAAGATGAGCCTCACTGTTCCCCAAAGACCACTTCTCTTTCTCCAGTTAATTCCCAATTCCACTCCTACCCCTGTGTTCCTTCTCACTCCATCCTCTACACAGAACCAACAGGTGGGACTTAATTCTGTCAGCAAAGCTCAGAGAGCACCAACCCCTCCCAAGGGCCAGTCCTTTCCAAATCCCACTCCTTCCAAAGGCATCCGGCTCCTTCTGAATCCATCCTGCGCCTTCCCAACCCATCTTGCTCCTCCGCCCAGCTCCCTCGCTGGGGCAGACCCCTGATGTGTCACTGCCCAAGGGCAAAAGCCTCCTGCGAGCCCCCAGTGTCGGGGCAGGGAGTGTCGGTGAAGGGGTGGTTCTGCCGCCTTTGCCGCTGCTACCGCGCGAGGGCAGCAGAGACCGCCGGAGGAGGCTCCGGGCTGGGCTGAGGGACACCCGGGCTTGCGGAGCAGCCCCGAGCTGAGGGACCCCGCCAGGCTGCGGGATCTATCTGGACTGCGGGTCTCCCCCGGCTATGGGACCCCATCCCCAGACTATGGGGTAACCCCGAGATTAGAGACCCCGCCAGGGTGCAGGATCCCTCCGGACTGTGGGACCCTCTCAAGCTACGGGATACCCCCGGTCTTTGGGACCCCCGAGCTGCAGGATCCCCCAGTACTCTGCAAACATCCAGAACCTCAGCACCCAGCAGAAGAGGATGGAGAGGGGAAAAGACCCGCAGGCTGCACCCTCCCTCCTTCTCAGCTGAGGTGTCCTGGGGGCCATTGGACAGAAATGCCCTGTTTGGGAAGGCAGTTTGGGAACAGAATCCATACCGAGTTAAAGGAGGAAAACCCACTGGAGGGCAATCCTGGCTGTGGTCTCGAAGGGATGGACCTGGATGGGTTGCATTGGTTCCCTTGGAAGGAATGGATTGGTGGGAGAGCAGGAGCAGGTGCAGAAGTAAACCCCCAGCAGGTCACCAAAGTGCACCCATAGCCCTCCCCAGCTGGGCTTCCTGCCTGGCTCTTCCCAGACCCAGAGCTGGGCTGAGGGATGCCCAGGCCTGTGGGTTCACCATAGCTGCTGCCGGGGGTCAGCACTGGCTGCTACTGAGAGCATCCTCCTCCTTCAGCCTTGGTTGCCAGCCTCGTTCCATCCCTGCCGGTGCCACTTGCAGACCCTGGGATGGAAGCGGGATGAAACAGGCTCTCTGTTTCGGGGTGCAGATCCTGCCCCACCTGCAGCAGCATCCCTTGGCTGGGCCGCGCAGCGGTTGCCCGGGCGATAGGTCGGATGTGTCAAACAGAGGGAGAGGTGATGACGGCAGCTGGCAAAGGGCGCAATGAATTTTATTTCACATTTATTGGAGCACAAATTATCATAAGAAACTGCATAAGCTTCCTGCATGCAAACGGGGAACAGAGACCCTTTGGGCCACGCGGGTCCTCTCTGGGCTCAGAAAAGAGCCTCTGAGCAAATATCTCCAACCTGCTGCTTGAGCTGAGCTGCGGGTTGTCCATGGAAATGTCTGTTTACATTTGCAGTCAGATCCCAGGGTGTTGGGGAAGGCGCTTCTGGCAAGCATGGGGCAGAGGTGGCCACAGCAGTCTGCTCTGGCTCTGCTGAGAGTGGGATCCCCTCTCCAGGACATGCGGGAGGCAGGGAAGGAGTGATGGCCCCACTGTCTCCTCTGACTCCTCTTGTCTTGGATCAGGTAAGGTTGAGCAAGCCCCAGCTGTGGCAGGTGCTGCTGGGTTTGTACCAGTTCTGGTTACTGATGTATTTTCACCTCTGTCTCCCACCTTCCTTGGCTGCAGCATGAAGGGCCGGAGAGGCAGCAGGAGCCTCTGTTCTGCTCCTGCTGGATGACTCACTGCCCAGCCCCTGGGAACAGCTGGCCTGGCTTCAGAGGAGCTGCTGGGGCTGCTCAGCATCCGTGGAGGAGCTGGCCAAACATGAGCCTGAATGGGTCAGACACGGGAGAGAGCAGCAGCCAGCTCCGGAGGGGTGTCTGGGTTAGTTGATGCCCAGTGGGGAGAACATTGGGGCACAGGGCAGCTCCAGATATGTGACCCTGCTCCTGCACGGAGGAGCAGCAGCTTGCTAGCCTCTTTCCAAGGTGCTGTGTGTGAGGAATGGTGGGCACTGTGTGATGGGCTGATATCACCTCTGGATGATCTCCCTCATCAGATCTGGATGATCCAGACTGGTCTAGGGGATCCTGCTGCTGCAGGGGGTTTTGACTAGATGATCTTGTGACGTCCCTTTGAATCCCTAATGATTCTATGATTCAAGGATCTCCCAACACAGAGTTCAAATCCACCTCAGAACTTTTGCTGATGAGTGAGAATCCAAGTCCTTGGCTGCTCCTCAGGGTGCTGAACCAACAGGCAAGTGTTTCACTGCAGATCCCAGCTAGACTGGTGCTCCAACCACTTTCCTAGCCCAGTCTGGAAAACACCAGTCTCCAGCATGGGCTTTGGCATTTGCCAGACCCCTCTCCTCACCCTGGCATCACTGTCCCCTCCACCCCTCCCCTGCCTGGCCCAGCAGGTCAGGGTAAAATTCGTGAGAGGGGTTTCTGCCCCATCTTGTCTGTCTTGCTGCAAAGACATAGGGCAGCAGCCCACTGTGGGTGCTCTGGGGGAGCTGTGGCAAACAGCTTTAGGGAATCCCTCAGGGACTGGAAGAGAACCCCCAGGCAAGGACCCAGCTAGAGCTGCAGAGGGGAGAGGGAAAAGTAGCTGAGAACTGCCGATGAGGACACAGCCCTCCTGTGCACCCCATCCCACGTGGCTCTCTCTGCCCTCCTGCTTTCGGGGCAACCCTCGGAGTGGGAAATGAAGAAGCCTTGAGGTAATTTCAAGTGTCTCCAGGAAATACCTGAACCTCTGCAGCAGGAAATGAAAGCGGAGAAGGCTGAGGAGCATCCTCAGCCTGCAGTGGGGGTTGTATGGCTGAGGGGAAGGTAATCATCCCCAGCTAGGGAAAGACAGGGAGCGGAGGAAAGATCCTCCACCCTTGCTCACAAAACCCCGGTTCAGATAAAACTCTGATGAGAGGAGAGATTTGCTGCTGGCTGCTGATGTGAAGCGTTTAGCAATGGATTTATCAGCCTTGTGTTTCCACTCAGCTGGAGGGGAGCAGACATCCCTCGAGAAGCTGGGACAGGGGCCAGAAGGCATCACTGAGCACTTCTTCCTCACGCCCCACTCTGCAAGTTCTTTCCCTGTTATTCTCAGCTCAGCTGCTCTCTCCTCCCCCTCTCTCCTGCTGTCCTAAGGAAAGGATGAGCTTGAAGCAGCTCCAAACTGGCCCAGGGCACATCCCCTCACCCCTGGAGATGCCCAACTTGTCTGAGAGCCCCTGAGGACAAGGAAGGGGGTGTCCTCGCAGGACCTCCTCAGGAGGAGGAAGTGAAGGGAGCTGATGAGTTGGGAGAGGACATCTACCGTTGGGAGAAGACATCTACCATCAGGAGCTGGTTCATACAATCATAAAATCACAGAATCATCCAGGTTGGAAAAGCCCCCTGGGATCATCGAACCCAACCATCAACCCCGCTCTATAAGGTCACCCTTAAACCAGGTCCCCGAATACCACAGCCAAGCGACTTTTAAACTCATCTAGGGATGGGGACTCAACCCCCACACTGGGAAGCCCACCCCAGAGCCTGACCACTCTCTCCAGGAAGAATTTCTTCTTGATGGCTA
The DNA here is from genome assembly GCA_013400115.1 of Rhinopomastus cyanomelas. Lineage (NCBI taxonomy): Eukaryota > Metazoa > Chordata > Aves > Bucerotiformes > Rhinopomastidae > Rhinopomastus > Rhinopomastus cyanomelas. The sequence continues at coordinate 183,887 of VXBP01009264.1, read as the reverse complement.
GTCTAACCCTCCCCTGGTGGAGCTTGAAGCCCTTTCCTCTGCTTTTGTGGCTAATGACCTGTGAGAATAGCCCAGCACCAGCATCTCTGCAGTGTTCTTTCAGACAATTTTTGAGAGTGACGAAGTCTCCCCTCAGCCTCCTCCTCCTCAGACTGAACAGACCCAGCTCTCTCCATCTCTCCCCATCAGATTGATTCTCCAGGCCCTTCTCCAGCTTCATTGCTCCCCTCTGCCCTCACTCCAGCTCCTCAATGTCTCCATTGTGCTGAGGTGCCCCAGTACTCAAGGTAGGACCTCTCCAGTGCTGAGTCCAGGGGCACAGTCACCTCCCTGCTCCTGCTGGAAAACTACTCCTCCTCCCTACTCCTCCTCCTGGCTCCAAGGTGAGCGCTCCCCGCTCTCCCCTCTGGTCTCCTCATCAGCGAGGAAGCCGTGCGTCGAGGGCCACCGCCGTGCGATGGATATTTATAGCCATCATCATTATTATTCTCTCTCCAATTTTGTTGTCCGTGGCTGGAGCCTGGCAGCGACTACAGAGCAGGCAGAGCTGCTGAAGCGGAAAGTGATGGTGCCCACAGGACGCATAAAAAGGGTCTTCAAACCAGCAGATGCAGCCAAGAGCCTCTGTACAGGAAATGCCTGCAGAACATATTGGGAGCTTCCAGAGGCTGGGGTTGCAGGTTGGGTAGTAAAGTTTGACCAGACCAGGAGGGGAAGGTGAAGGAGGACCAAGGGTGGCACCTCGAGAACAGGTGCTGGTGTGGGATGGCATCCTCCTGGTTATTGATGGGCGCCCGCCCAGTGATTGGTGGGGCTGGTGTGAGCCCTGAGAGCAAACACAGATGCTCCCCACTCACTGGTTGCCCAGAGTGGCTGCGCAGGACCCAGAGCCTCAGTCACACCCTGCATGACCTGAGGACTGGGTCACTCCAAGAGGCTCCGGGTGGGCTCAGGGGAATCACGGGATCCCAGAACACGAGGGATTGGAAGGGACCTTGGAAGATCAGCCAGTCCCATCCCTCTGCCACAGCAGGATCCACTAGATCCAGTCGCACAGGAACATGACCAGGTGGGTTTGAAACATCTCCAGAGAAGGAGACTCTACAGTCCTCCTGAGCAGCCCCTTCCAAGGCTCTGTCACTCTCACTGGGAAGAAGATCCTTCTCACATTGATGTGGAAGCTCCTCTGCTCCCACTCACACCCACTGTCCCTTGTCCTACCACCAGGAGCGAGGGGGTTCTCCCACGAGAAGGAGCAATAGCTGCAGAGAAACGAATGAGAATGGGGGTGCCCTGCCCCTCACTCCTCCCAGCCCCGTGTGTGCCTCTGCTTTAGGGCACCCTGGGCTCAGGAGAGGGGACTCAAACAGGCCGAATCAAGGACAGACCGTGTCACCCACTCTGTGCTGCTGCCTGCTGCCAGCGAACAACCACAAACCCAGCAAACAGGGCTCCTGTCCTGAACCCTTTCAAAGGAGGATGGGGAGAGCAGAGGCGGTCCGGCAGCAGCTGGAACAAAGGCATTCCTGTGTGTGCTGCTGAGGTTTGGCACGCGGCGCCGCCTTCCAGGACGGGCTTCTTTATAGGGCGCCATAAAATCACAGCCTCTATTCCATATCCTTTTATGCTCCGTATTCGGTAGAGTTTCATGGCCGGCAGGAGAGCAGTGGAGGCCAGGGAGCGTGGAGGCTGCCAGGGCAAGGAGGGCTGCAGCAGCGGGATCTCCGCGGGATCTCCGCAGGTGCAGTGCAAGGCAGGCAGTGCCCCAGCAGCTGTGGAGCTGGGAAGAGTGAGGGAACATCGGTCACTGTCAGCACAGCACAGAGTCACAGAACCCCAGACCGTCATGGATGAGAAGGGACCTCGAAAGATCAGCCAGTCCCACCCCCCTGCCACAGCAGGATTCCCTAGATCCAGTCACATAGGAACATGCCCAGGAGGGTTTGAAATGTCTCCAGAGGAGACTCCACAACCCCGCTGGGCAGCCCCTTCCGGGGTTCTGGCACCCTCATGAGGAAGAAGGTCCTTCTCACATTGATGGTGAACCTCCTATGCTCCAGCTCACACCCTCTGCCTCCTGGATGCTGAGAGACTAAAATGCTGCTGGGAGGCAAAAGGTTTGAGATAATCTGTGACAACCTGGAGGATGAGGACTTAGTGACATCACCCCCACTTGTCCCCACGGCCCTCCTGCCTTCCCTTGGTCTCAACATCCCAGACATGCTCCCAAGTGGGTGCTGTGGGAGCCAGGGAGAAGTGGGGCAGAGTGGTGGGTGCTGCGGGCAGGGCAGGGCTTGTCAGCAGTGCCGGGCTCAGCCAAGCCCGTGGGGCTCACGAGATGCTCAGATGTTGGCTGACTTGGTGGATCCCTTCCTGGTCGAGTGTGGAAACCCGCCTGTGGTCTCTGGTGGCGCCTGTGGGTGCCAGGGAAGGCCGTGGTGCAGCGTGCCAGGGCCTGTGCCACGCTGGGTGGCAGGCAGCAGGGCAGGGCAGTAGCCACGGGGCTCATGGAGCGTGGCCCAGCCGCCCTGCCCTGGTGATCCCGGCAGGAGGGAGCCAGGGTGATGCCTTCCCTTGGGTCCCTGCCACTGGAGCGGCTCCAAGCCTTTGATTGTGGAGGCTTGTCAGGGCGCTCCAGCAGCCTCCTGAGGGCTCGTGCAAACACAGCGCCTACAGAACACACTGCCAGGGGCTCTGCTGCGGCTGAAACCGGCACCAAGGGAGCCCAGAGAGCTGCCGCATCAGCAAACACCTCTTGCTTTAGGCCCTCAGGAGCTGCCACTGATGGGGAGGGGGTTGGAGGTTGGATGCGGGATGAGGGAGGGAAGGCCAGAGGTTGCAGGAGGGGAGTCTGTACTGCTGTGGGCTCGGCGGGAAGAGGCTGTGACTGCTCAGCAGGGAAGGAAGGAGCAGTTCCTAGATGAAGTGATAGGACTGCCCAGACAACCGCACTGTTTGTTAGTGGGGAAGCTGGAGGATGTTGGAGTAAAGGTGCTGTGAAGGTCATATGTTCTGGCAGGCTCTGCAGAGCAGCACCTATGGGTCCCAGCAGCCGCGGCTGCAGTGGCATCAGCTCCCGCTGCCTCCTGCTCCCAGCATCTCTCCTAACGGGTCCTGCGTTTTCTCCCAGCAAAACACAGCTGGGAAAGAAAGGTCACTTCTTCCCTCCTCTCTTTCCCGTTTCTCACTTTTTCTCTCCACGTCAATATGTCAGAACACATCAACAGGTGCTGAAGCTGAGCCACATTCAGGGGAGGTTGGCTGGAGCCATCAGGGAGAGGAGAGGGAATTTGGCTGATGGGATGAGCTGGGGCCAGGTCTCTGGATGCTGAGCTGGGGCCAGGTCGCTGGATGCTGAGCTGGCCCCTCCATCTGCAGCAGCTGCTCCTGGGTGATGCTGCCTGGGTCACTCCTCAGTGGTCCTGCACCATGGGGCACAGAACCACTGAATTGTTGAGGTTGGAAAAGCCCTCTGAGCTCATCCAGCCCAGCCCAGGACCTAACATCACCCCAGCGGCCATACCAGGGCACTAAGAGACACAGCTAGGCTGGCCTTCAACACCTCCAAGGATGGGTACTCCACCACTGCCCTAGGCAGTCCACTCCAGGCTCTGATCACCTTTTCTGTGAGGAAGGGCTTCCTAACATCCAGCCTAACCCTCCCCTGGTGCAGCTTCAGGCCCTGCCCTCTTGTTCTGGCACTGGGTGCCCGGGAAAAGAGCCCAACCCCCATCTGACTACAACCTCTCTTCAGGGAGCTGGAGAGAGGGAGAAGGTCCCCCCTGAGTCTCCTCCAGGCTCAACACCCCCAGCTCCCTCAGCCTCCCCTCCAGTCCCTTCCCCAGCCTTGTTGCTCCTCTGGACTTACTTCATCCCCTCCATCTCTTTCTTGCAGTGAGGGTCCCAGCACTGCCCCCAGTACTGGAGGGGAGCCCTCCCCAGTGCCCAGTCCAGGGGGAGAACCATTCAGGGTCCCCGTCAGGCTGCTCAGTGCAGCTCCAGGCAACGGACTCCTCTCTCTGGACCAGGGCTCCTCGGAGCTGTGTGAACAGCCAGCACCTCCAGACCCTGCTGTTCCTCAGGCTCAGTCCTCTCCGCTTGTCTCCCTCTTGGGGACCAAGTTAATCTCCTGGCCTTGCAGAGCAGCAGGGAGGGGTGGCTCGTGGTTTGCCAAGAGCAGAGCAGCAGCGCAGGAGCCCATTCCAGGGCAGCTGAAGGAGGAAGAGCTGCTCCAGTGAGGGCTTAGGGTGTCCTGAGTGCACAGGCTGCATCCAGCAGCTCCCACTGCTCTGGGGAGGGCGGCAGGGTCCTGCCTTCAAGGGCTTATTTCAAGGGCTTACTGGGAGGATGATGAGAGGCTTCATTATTGAGCTGCTAGGTAACAGCCTCGCCTTTGGTGGGAGCTGAATCATCATCATTATCCCCTCTCTGCTGAGAGTTTGATTCAATTACATGGGAGAGGAGGATGACCTGTTCCTGGTGCTGCTGTGGCAGTAACCTGGGGCAGCCACAGTGCTCGGTGACAGGATGTGAGGGTGCTGGGGTGAGTAGGAGCCTGCACGTCCCTCACTGTGGCACTGCATGGGGCACCAAGCACACAGTGATGAGGAGCACCAGGAGGCTTCTGGCCACAGAGCAAAGGTCTCAAGCCACGACCCCCCATTCAGTGGTGGTGGGGACACAGGAGAGGACTCTCCATCTTCTGCCTGACCTTGAGAACCTTCATCTTCCGCATCCCCAAGGGCCATGGAAACCACCAGCCCAGTGGGGTGATTGGTGAGTGATCCATGCTGCAGAAGCACAGGGTGATCCACATCCATCCCTGCACCCAGGAGCTGCTAACGATGGAGAGAGCCCCAGGAGCAAGCGGGTGGGAGCTGGCGGTGTGGCTGTGCTGGGGCAGCAGCTCTGTGGCAGCGGTGACGCATGCAGTCAATTAAATATGTCCGGTTTTTAATTAGTTGTATAGACACTCCCGAAGTTCGGTGAAGGCCCTTCATAGGCAGAGAATATGGTGCGGCACCAGATTAAATGAGAAACTCATGCAGCTTCCCAAGTGGGAGCTTCCCACATTTGCACGTGGAGCTGCTCTTGGAAACCAGTAGCTGCCAGCAGTCAGGGGTGTCTGGGCAGGGGCAGAGGGTCTGGTCTGCCTCACTAAGACCACAGCTGGAATCTCATGTCCATTTCTGGGCCCCCCGGTTCCAGAAGGACACAGAGCTGCTGGAGAGAGTCCAGCGCAGAGCCACATGGATGACGAAGTGTGGGGAGTATCAACTTGATGAGGAAAGGCTGAGGGAGCTGGGGCTCCTGAGCTGGGAAAAAAGGAGCCTGAGGGGTGACCCCACGAATGTTGATCAATATGGGAAGGGTGGGTGTCAGGAGGATGGAGCCAGGCTCTGCTCAGTGGCACCCAGTGATAGGACAAGGGACAGTGGGTGTCAGCTGGAACAGAGGAGGTTCCACAACAATGTGAGAAGGACCTTGTTCCCATTGAGGGTGCCAGAGCTCTGGCAGGGGATGCCCAGGGGTGTTGTAGAGTCTCCTTCCCTGGAGACATTTCAAACCCACCTGGCCATGTTCCTGTGCAGCTGGATCTAGGGGATCCTACTGTGGCAGGGGATTGGACTGGATGATCTTCTGAGGTCCATTCCAATCTCTGATGCTGTGATTCCTCCAGGAGCCTCTGAGCAGCTGGGACAGGTCCCAGGTCCTACTTCAAGCCTTTCCTGTGCAGCACCTGCAGGTCCTGCTCGGATCCAGCCCCTTGCAGATGCACTCGTTCCCTGCTCCCCATCACACACCTTGTTCTGATGCTGCCGTTACCTGCGGAAGGAGACACAAGCAGCAAAGAGAACTGGTTTCTAATTAGTCTTCGTTTGCTTTCATGTGGAGCTAATTCAGCCCACACTAGATTATTCTCCATCTATTTTGTTAAGAAGCCCAGACGCAGCTTCATTAGCCCCCTCGCAGGTGGGATGGAGGTAGAGGCTGCTCCCACCTTCCCCATTTGCATTTCAAAACGAACCAGCATTAATTTGGACCAAATGTTAGCAGGGCTCTTCTTTGCAGCCGGGATAATGAAGCATGAGGCAGGGCAGCTGGCAGCCTCAGCCTCAGCCTCACCCTCCTCCTCCTGCAAAGACTTGGGTGAGCTGCTTCCTTCGGGCCAAGGTGGAATAACTTCATCTCGTGGACACCCAGTGGCCCTGAGAGCCACAGCAGGGTGCTGCACCCCCCTGTCTCACCTGCCAGGGCCAGGGCCTGCGTCTCCCCCAGAAAACACTTCCCAAACGTGAAGCTGAGCCTGCACGTCAAAAACTAAGGGCAAGCAAGCCCCCAGGGCAGCTTTCAGCCCCAAACCCGCGCTGGTTCCTGCACAGACTTGGAGATCTGGCTGACAGCAGCGGTGTTTTGTGCAGGCACAGGGTCCTGCCAGCACAGGCTGGAGGCCACAGGAGCTCAAGAAGAATCAAAAAGCCCCAGGAAATCCAGAGCTTATTTGCAGGAAACCAAAGCACTTGAAAGAACGGCAAGTGAGCGCCCAAGGTGAGCGATGCACCGCCTGCCCACGCACCGCTCCCTCCCTGCCTCTGCCCTGCAGAGTCTGTGAGTGCTGCTGCCTTTGCAGCTGCCCCAGTGCCCAGCACAACCCTGGTGGAGCCCTGCTCCTGCTCTTTCCCCCCAGCACTGCTGTGCCAGAGCAGGCAGTGCCCACGGAGGCAACTGTTCTTGGGCATCCTGCATCCCCCAGCCCCCACAGAATCCCAGTACATCAGGGGTTGGAAGGGACTTCAGAAGATCATCCAGTCCAGTCCCCCCATCACAGCAGGATCCCCTAGATCCAGTCACACAGGACATGGCCAGGCTGGTTTGAAACATCTCCAGAGAAGGAGACTCCACAATCCCCCTGGGCAGCCCCTGCCAGTCCTTTGCAGCTGCCCCAGCGCCTGGCACAGCCCTGGCACATCCCTGCTCCTGCCTTTTCACCACTCCGCTGCTGCTGTGCCAGAGCAGGCAGTGCCTATGGAGGTCACTGGCCCCAAGCATCCTGTGTCCTCCAGATGGTTGGGCTTGTCTTGGAAGACCCAGGTCTGTCGCTGCTCCCCTTGCTGGAGGAGGCAGCACAGCTAGAAGAGAAGAACACTTCATTGCTGTGTTCTGCCAGCCGGTGCCTGCTCTGGAGCTGCCAGAGCTGGGCTGAGCAATCCCACAGCAATTAGCAAAACACAATCCATGGTGCTGAGGTTTTGTCCAGCAGAGCTGCGTCCAGGTGCTGCAACTGGGCTGGAAGAACCCATGTTCACTGCTCCTGAGGTCAAATCCAGCCTGGAGTGTATCTCTGCACTAATTATAGGAAAATAAAAGGCACTGAGAACCAAACACAGGGCTGCCAGGGACTGACATGAGGGGGTCCAAACTGGGCTGCTCAGGACCTGCTGCCCCCTCAGCACTGTCCATCCAGGTGCTCCACACCTTCATCCCTTCTTCACTCTCCTGGAAGGTCTCAGAGGAGGGAGAGCACCTTAACCCACAATGGCCGGGCAGTCTCAGATTTGTACTGTAAGAGCTTCTCTGGGAGGGGTTCCTCAGCCTCTGGGCTTCAAAACCATGAGGGCTACTGTCTGAAGTCCTGCCCAGCAGCCCTGAGCACCGGCACTGCCCTGCTCCCATCGCCCCCAGCAGCATCTGTTTTCTGGGGGATGAGGGCCAGCCTTCCCCTGCAGTGACATTCCACAGATATTCACAAGATATGAACAGAAAATAAACACCAGGAAAGAGAATTTATTAAAAACAATAAAAGCAAGGAGCTGAGGAACATCCCTCCTGCCCCGCTGACGCCGTGCAGCCACCCACAGACTGGTGTTGATGTGGAGCTGGATGGATCCACTGGCTGTGACCACCCCTCATGGGGTGTCCATGTCACCTCCTGGAGCAGAGCACACAGCTCACCAGGACCATCCTCCTGGGATGAGGCAGCTCATCCCTGCCCAGAGTGCCCATCCTGGCACCCAGTGCCCATCGAAGGCCTCCTGCTTGCAGGGGGCAGCTCAGGAGCACTGTGCTGGAGAGGAGCAGAGAGACAGACTCTTAACTAGCAGCAATCCTCCAGCTAATGGGGCTGTTTCCCCTCCCTTCCCGCTAGATTCATCAAGCCATCGCAGGGAAATTCAGCTGATGGAGCACTACAGCAGCTGCTGCGTACTGTCCTGTCCTGTCCTGTCGTGCACCGGCTGTTTGCTGTCCTGGCTGGAGCAGAGAGCTGAGGTTGCAGCCCCGGGCTGGGGACTAACTGCTCTCTTTGGGGATGGAGGCGGTGGGAGCAAGGAAGTTGCTGCTCCCACCCCTGCCAAAGCCTGCAAGATGCAGGGACTGCCAGGACAGGGGTTGCAGTGCGCAAGGTTGACATCAGCCTCACCCCTTCTCTGTTCACTGTAGAGTAGAGTAGAGCAGAGCAGAGCAGAGGACTAGAATAGAATAGAATAGAATAGAATAGAACAGAACAGAACAGAACAGAACAGGATATTATAGGATAGGATAGAATTCAAATAATAGACCAGAAATAACCTGGTGGAGTGTTTTCAGTCCATCTGGTCCCACTGCCTGACTGCACCAGGGCTCACCAGATGTCAAAGCATCTCATCAAGGTCATAGCCCAAATGTCTCCTAATCGCTGCCAGGCTCAGGGCACTGATCACCCCTCTGAGAAGCCTGTTCCTGTGCGGTGGGGTGGGAGCTGCAGGCCAGAGAGACGGCAATGGACAAACAGGATCCAGCTGCCGGAGCTGCGAATTCTGGACCCTCACAACTTTCCCATCCAGCCATGAAACAATCTGCTGATTTTATTGAAACCAGATCGCCGGCTCCATCCTGCAGCCGCTGCTCCGGCCGGTTGGTCACGTCCCACAGCCCTCGGGAGCTGCCTGGTGCTGTAAGGGAGCAGGGGAGGCTGATGGAGAGGATGCAGAGCTCCCCACCGCAGCCTTGCCCACGCCTCACCACACGTGCACGTGTGCTTCCGGAGGAGGTGGTCACAGCTGGAACGGACCTGCTGCACCTTTGTGAGCAAAGGGAGCCCAACCTGCCGCGTGGAGCCTGGAAAGGTTGATCCCCGTCACCCCTTTCCAACAGGGAAGCTGCAAGGCAGCCAAAGGTGGTTCTGGAGCCTCTGAAATCAGACAGTGCCTGACTTCGATGAACCCAGCGTCCATCACTGAGGCTCAATGACTCTGAGCAGCTCCCGCACGTTGCCCCACATTGGGGGGTGTCACTGGACAGTCAGTTGCATTTGTTCACCAGTTTCACAAGTCTGGCTCTGGGATGCAGCATAGAGGGGTGAGAGCATCCAGGGGGCTGTGCTGGGTATCAAGGATCATCCTCTTTGGCCCCAGGATGGCAACGGGATCAAATGGTTCAGTGCGGCAGAGACCTCTTCAAGGCCCCTGGCTGCAGCTTTTGCAGAAGTCTGGCTGAGCTTAGGGAGGGGAGAAAGGGACAATGAGAATAATCAAGGGTGGGATGTGAGGGCAGCTGTCCTGGAGTCACCATCCTAGAGGGGAGGAGAGCAGAGCTCTGGACACCGGAGCTGCCAGAGCCCAGGGGCTTTTACTGCACAATCTTGCTGAGCAGGATGCTTCTGGTTCCTGGGGGGCTCCTTACAGGGGGCTGGATCACACCAAGTACTCATAGCTTTGTATAAAGCCTCAGAACTGCACCAGGCTGAGCACAGCCTGTCCCTTATCCCCTCAGTGATGCCTTTGACTGGCTCCATTTGCAATGACAGCCTTTTCCTACCCCCTCATGGTGTCAAACCCACTGAACTGAGCACAGACACCCCGGGTTTGCCCACCGGGTCTGTTTGTCCCCCTCTCCCCAGCAGCTTTGGGGCAGAACAAGGGGCCTCTCTGCTTCAGGACACACAGATCATTGCTTGTCCATGCAGAGAAATCGCCCAGGGATAACACTCCTTGTGGGATAACAGATAATCCCAGCTGCTTCTCACCATCCCAGACAATATCCTGAATGCTTTAGCCGTGTTATCCACCTCCCACCCCGGCTCAGAGGACCCGCTCCCAGATTATCACAAGGATACGAGTGAGGCAACAAGCCATGCGGGGCAAGGGGCTGAGCTCGGGATTGTTTGGTTGCAGCCAGGAAAAGGTCTGTTTCTGGCACCATTTCCCTCCCACAGTCTGATTATTCTTCTTTTTGAAACAGAGAAAACGAGCAGAACCCAGAGCCAGCTGACTTCAACCAAGTGTTGTGATGAACAATGTCCATAAGGGGCCAAAACAAGAGAGGGAGCTTATCTCGTCCCGCTACACATCACTTCTCCTGCTCCTGTCCTTTGCTTCCATCCTTGCCTGCCCAGACTGGGATGGGAGAGGCTGTTCTCTTGCCCAGAATGATCCAAAATGGGATATTTTGAGGGTTCTTGAGACAAAGGCTGCCTTTTCCTCCCGGCAGGGCTGTTCTGGCAAGAGGCTGCTGCAGGAGCTTGAGAGCAATCAAGTTCTAGTTAATTCAGTGTCTCTCCTCCCAGCTCTCCAGCCTGTCCAGGTTCCGCCAGACAGCAGCAGGTGCTGGGGTGCTGGCCACTCCTGCCAGCCAAGTGCACAGTCACCATGCGCCATGCTGCTGCACATCTCCTTCCCGCAGGAGGAACAGGAGGCTCCACTGGGGGGTACAAACCCCCCTGGTGCAAACGGGCCTCTCCACAAAGAGTCGGGGAGCAAAGGGTATCAGTGAGGAATAGGTGGGATCCCCAGCAGCTGGTTGGTCAGGCATACTTCCCCTCTGGAGCTCTGCTCTAAAGCCATAAGTAATGCGCTCCCCTTGGCTCCAGTGATTGATGCTGCTCACCGCAAACACTCCTATTAACAAAACCCGGGCCTGCCTGGCCTGTTCCATGCTGGCTCTTTAGCACCCAGCCTCCTCTGGAGCAGCCCAGCCTGTTCCCCAGCCAGCCCTACCAGAGCAGCCCACAGGCTTTGCAGGTCCTTGCTGAGACCAGAGGTGATGGAGGGACTTCTCCTGCCCTTGCTTGGCCCTGGGATAGCCCACATGCCTGGACTGCTGGTACCCAGGAAATGCCCCACTGGGATAGTGCAGCAGCCCACACCTCCATCCCAGGAAAGCCTGAGCTCAGCACCCATCGCTCTGTGGGGGCCTGTGGTCCCTCATGTGACTGACTGGTGAAGGTTGGTTTGTGTCCCTGGCCTGGCTGGTGAGATCCTGGAGCCAGATCTGGACCAGGCACACAACAAGTTCCCCGTGTCCAAACTAGGACGGCCTTTCCCTGACTCTGCTCAGCATCCCCTGTGTGCAGCCTCTAGAGCCCAGAGGCTCATTCCTTCTGCATGTGGGATCATTCCCCTGCTGCTGAAGGACAAGCAGAATCCTCTGGGGCGCCACCAGCCCCTTCTCCTCTATGTCAGCATCTTCTCAGCAGCAGCATCCTCATCCTCACCCTCACTCCCAGCCACCCCACAGCCCACATTCCCGACACCCAGCACTCAAGTGGTCCCAGCAGATCTTCCAGCCCTGGGGCTCTGAGCAGCTGCAGATCAAATCAAAAACTGCTGTAGGGTCAGGAGTACTTTGCCAGGAGGGGTTCTAGCGGTAACTCACAGCTGGAGCGGTGACCCTCTCAGGGTCTGGAGCCGCTGCTGCCCGTTTCTCTAATCTATGGACAGAGGCGGCCACAGCAGCATTGCCCAGGGGATCAGCAGATTTATTTGCAGCTGCCTGTGACACCGGTTTGCAGCACTGGGATGTTTAACTTTGGCCGCAAGGAGTGATCTGTCTATAGCAGAGCAGAGAACAAATTGCTGTGGCCCCCCGGTGGGGACAAAGGATAAACAGGAGGCAGCTCACAGGCAGATCCCCACAGTTACACAGTGCCCAGAGCCCTGTGCCCGTGTCCGGCTCCTGGGGTCCTGGCAGCACAGTGCTGGGGCCAGCAAATTGCCTAGTCCCAGGGCTGGTTCTGAACCAAACCCACCCAAACTGCCTGAGTGGGCTCCTAGGAGGTGCTGGCAGTAGGCAGCAGGATGAAGGCTGTAGGGTGCAGGCGGTGGGATGCAGACAGTGGGATGCAGATGGTGAGAGGCAGGATACAGGCAGCAGGGTGCAGGCAGTGGGATGCAGGCAGTGGGCAGTGGGATACAGGATGCACGCAGTAGGATGTAGGCAGTGGGCAGTGGGAAGCAGGCAGTGGGATTAAGGTAGTGGTCACTGGGGTGCAGGCAGCAGACAGTGGGATGCAGGATGCAGACAGAAGGATGCAGGCAGTGGGATGGAGGCAGTGGTCAGTGGGATGCAGGAGCAGGCAGTGGGATGTGGTACCCGCTGCCCTGGCAGCTTGCTCCCCTCTCCTGCCTCACTGATCGCCTTTCCGGCTGTTGTGGGACAAACCAGCTCTTGGTGTAAATCCATCAGCAGCAAGAAGCCAGTGGTTTCCTCTGAGTGTTTTTTGTGTATTTTTAATAAATGTCACTCTGTGTTTCCTGGCAGAGGCGATCGATACCGGTTCATTATTTATCAAGGATCCCACTGATCTGTAATGACTTGTCCGCAGCCTCTTCCACCTGACAGAGGGCCCAGCTGCCTTCTGCCTCTGCCCAGCCTGAGAGTCGTTGGGTTTTCAGTCATAGAATCATAGAATCATAGAATCATTACGGATCGGAAGGGACCTCGAAAGATCATCTAGTCCAATCCGCCTGCAACAGCAGGATCACCTAAACCAAGTCACACAGGAACCTGTCCAGTCGGGTCTTGAACATCTCCAGAGAAGGAGACTCCACNTACTCCAGCCATCTCCCCTTCCCTCCTGCCTTTGAACCCTCTGTGCTGGCCCCATCCTGCAGCAATGAGGTCGGGTTTCCTGCAGCCGAGGTTGCCCATGGGGATGGTGTCAAGGCCCTGTACTGGTTGCCCCTTGGCTCACAGGAGTGGACTTGGGACACGTTGTGGGACTTCTGAGCACAGCAGATGGATGGATGGGTAGATGAAAGGATGGATTTGGGGATGAAGGGATGGATGGAGGATGGAGGGAGGGATGGATGGATGGGTGGGTGAGTGGATGGGTGGATGGGTGGGTAGAAGGATGGACAGATGGATGGATGGATGAAAGGAAGGATGCATGTAGGGATGGGTGTGGAGATGGAGGGCTGGGTGGGGGGATGGAGGGATGGATGAAAAGATGGATGGATGGGTGGACGGATAAGTGGGTGGATGGATGGATGCATGGATGGGTGGGCAGAAGGATGGACAGATGGATGGATGGGTGGAAGGAAGGATGGATGGAGGGAGGGATGGATGGAAGGAAGGATGGATGGAGGGAGGGATGGATGGGTGGGTGGGTGAATGGGTGAAAGAATGGATGGGTAGCTGGGTGGATGGTTGGGTAGAAGGATGGACAGATGGATGGATGGGGGGATGGAGGGATGGATGGGTGGATGTGCTCAGCCCACATCCTCTCCAAGCACTAATGAGGGCCAGTGGCTAACAATGTGTTTGTGCTGTGATGGGTGGTGTGTTGTTTCGGACACGGGTGGAGCATCACTCCTGCAGACAGCAAGAAGTTCCTTCTGAATTTCATTCCAATTGTTGTTGTTTGGTGGATAAAATGAAACAGAGAAGAGCGAAGTGCTCGGCTTCTCAGCTGGAAGAAGCTCAATCTCTTAAAAACAGGAGGGAAGGGTCTTTCATCTCCCTCCCCTTCCCATGAAGAGTGAGGAGAGGCCAGGGCTGCTGAATGTGCTTGTTCTGCAGGACAAAGCTCTGCAAGAAGAAGTGGGGAGCTGCAGCAGTGCAGAGCGGGGCGCAGGGGCTGTGCTCACCCACGCTCCAGGTCGGGGGCTGCCTGTGGTCGATTTTCTCCCTTCAGGGACCTGAAATTGAGAATCAAAAAGGAAGAGAAGTTTTACACAAATGTTCCAGCTGCTTTGCTTGTGCTGCAGGGAGCTGTGCAGCGCCGCGGAGGGCAGGGATAAGCCGTTGCGGCGATGCTGAGGTGCTGAACATGATCCCGTCGTGCCGGTGGGGTCTGAGATCACGGCGCGAGCAGGGAGCTGGCTGGGGTTCCTGTCTGTGGGAAGGAGCAGCGCTGGTGACCCTGAACGTCTATTTGAGATAATCAACTCGCTTCCCCTTCAGAAAGCAAAGTCCTGGGGGGTCTGTGATGGGGAGATGGATTAATGGCTCAGAACCGCGGGTCAGGCCAAGCCTGTGGCTGTGCCTGAGGAAAAGCCCAGCTCAGCAGTGATTGAGGCTAGGTCTCTCAAGGAGCTCTCGGCTCTGCTGGAGATGCTCAGGACTGGATGTTAAGCCCCAGTTTGCATTGTGGGCAGCTGGGGCTGCATTGTGGATGGACCAGGCAGAAACCCTCACCAGTTGGACTGCTCTTGGCCCCCTGGGACCTCAAAGTCATTCCCATCACTTCGGGTTTTTTTCCAGCTGGATTTTGTCAGAATGAATCTCATGGAAAGGCTGCTGGGGTTGTCCCCAGGTTTTGGTGCGCTGCCCTCTGGCAGAGGGTCCCACAGCAAAAGCCACAGGCAGCGTGTTGCAGGAGGGGCAACTCCTGAGAGCATCGTCCCCAGCCGCCTTTGAACCTGCTGTTGACTCCCACTTAGTGCACTTGCAAGCCACCCACCCGCGGACATCTCTGCGCAGCATCCCAACCTCTGCCAGCACTGCCCCTCTGCACTCTGGGCTTTGAAAAACTCACACCAGAGAAGGATTTGCCACCCTGTAGGCAAAACCCTCCCTCCACCCACCAGGCCAGGGAAGCCCTGGGGTTTGCAGTCTCTGCCAGCCACACTCAGCCAGAGGCTCTGTCGCACCCAGGGACAAACCAGGAAAGTCAGCAGAGCCCCCTGGGTGCCTGGGAGGTGGGATGCCTCCAGCACACACATGGAAGTGACTCCTGTAGAAGCCATGAGGCCTCTGCAAAGTGATGCTGCAGAAATTCTGCAGAGCCTTTGTGGGGTCTCAGCATCCCCCAGACACGCCTGAGCCATCCATCAGCAAAGATCCCGGCACCAGCAGCCCTGGTGCCGTGAGCAGAGCCCGCAGGCTGCCCTCCTTTCCCTCTGCAGCACTGAGCAGGGTTCGATGGCCAGAGCAGGCACCAACTGCCTTTGCCCCGTGCCCGGCGATGCCCCCAGCCCATGCCATGCCCGCCAACTTGTTGCCCCCTCCTTTCCCTGTGCCCGAGCCAGAGGTATTTTGCAAACACAGATGCATTAACAAGCTGGCAGGAGCCCCCATGAATATTTCATGGTGAACATGCCCTGCTTTCCCCCTGTGTAACGAATGCCCTCCCCATTATGTCTTGGCTTGTTCGAGCCGGGCACCTTGCAGCAGAACATAAAAGCTGCTCCTCAGCGAGGCGGAGAGGAAACCACTTAGCTGGGTGATTCAATAGCCCCAGATGCAGACAGACCCAGCAGACTGGGTTTCCCCTAACAGCTCCTTTTCCCCCGCTCTCAGCACCCACTTGTTTTCCCCACTGAATTTACTGGCAGGGGGGTGTCTGGGAAGCCCCGGGGCTACCCCAGCTCCTGCCAGGCTGCTGCTGATTTGCTGGGAGACAGCAGGGGAGACCAGAAACATTCTGCTGGGCAGTGAAACACCCCAGAGTGATGCAGGAGGGGAGGAGGTGCTGGGGTGGGGCTACACAACCTCTGCTTCCCTCCAGCCTGGGTGACTGGGTGATTCTCAAGGGCACCCAGTGATAGGACAAGGGGTAGCAGGTGTGACCTGGAACATAGGAGGTTCCACATCAATGTGAGAAGGACTTTCTTCCCAGTGAGGGTACCAGAGCACTGGCTGCCCAGGAGGGTTGTGTATTCTCCTTCTCTGGAGATGCTTCAAACCCACCTGGACTATTCCTGTGCGACTGGATCTGGGGAATCCTGCTGTGCTGGAGGGTTGGACTGGATGATCTTTCAAGGTCCCTTCCAATCACTAATGATTGGATCTAGGGGATCCTGCTGTGGCAGGGCAGCTGGACTAGGTGATCTTTTGAGTCCCTTCCAATCCCTGATGTCCTGGGATTCTGTGATTTAGTGGAAAGGGTGGTGGAGGGAAGGGCCAGACCCCTCATCCAAGGAGCTGCCCTGCAGGGTTTTCTGAGCATGTTGTTCCCTTGGTCCCTCCTTCCCCCAGGAGACTTTCCTCTGGGTCAGTTCTTACTTGGAAAGCCACGTCTGGAAGGCACCACCATCAGCCCAAGCTGCTGCTGACCAGCCTGGGCTGACAGCAGTGCAGCTGCCAGGAGGCATCGCTGGTGTAATCCCAGGATCTGCAAAAGCGATGCGAGATGATGCATCGGCTGCAGCAGAGGCCAAGGATGAGATTAGAAGTGAATGAATGTGACAAGACGTTCAGGCTTTAGACACAGACGGTCTGTGCAGCGAGCAGGGGTTGGCGGTGGGTGCCAGCTCCTCAGGGCAGCCTGGCTGGGGTCCCCCCTCCATCCCACGAGTGTCAGTGCGCAGCTGCACCAGGATGCTCAGGGCCTGGCTTCCCAGGGCAGCCCTGTGAGGCCAAGTCTGCTCCTTGGAGATGCTTCAGAGGGGCCCAGTGGGAGCTGCTTCAGAGGGGCCCCGTGGAAAAGGGTCTTTAGGAACTGCTGTGACAATCAGCTTCGGTTCACCCACAGGGAAAGACCAGGGTTGTTCTCAGGTGCTTGTGTTTAAAAAGCAGGATCAAAGGGTGTTCTGAAAGAGAAGACAGATGGACAGGTTTCATCACTGAGAGGGCACAGGGAGGACAAGAGAGATGCGGAAAGGGCAGAACTGGAGCAACTGCCTGAGAAAGTCCTGAGCTCACAATAATCTCCCACTTCAGAAGCTTTGCCAGCAGCTCAGGTGAACCCAGACTCTGGACCATTGCTCCATCCCAGCCTCCAGCATGGGATGATCGTAGGAAGTGGGACGGGCAGGCACAGAGCAGGCAACTGCCACCAAGAGCTCCTGGGGTTCTAAATCACGGAGAGCACTGAGGAAAGCAAAGCCCTGACCACAGCGACTCCCTGCCCAGCTGCCAGGGGCTCTGGCTGGGACTCGGTGAGGGGTGATGACAGAGCCCGATTCTGTGCCTGGAGGGAGGCTGCCGGATCCCTCCAGGTGCTACTGGCTCAGCCACAATGCCCCAGGCAGCAGGACCCAGAAGCACTGGCAGCTCCCTCGACAGGTTTGACCCCACCATCATCAGAGCTGCTGTGAGGGCAATGCATCACCCTGGGGGAGGACAGCAGCATCCCAGGGCTTGCTGCCTGATGCTACAGGTGTCACCCAAACCCATAGTACCTGCCTGAGGCCAGTGCAGATCCCTGGTGTCGGCCACCCCCAGCCCACAACAAGCCAAGAGTCTGCAGGAGGTTCCCCTGCCCCTGCCCTGCTCTGTGGGGGTTGGGGAGGGTGGGGGATTCCCATCTCACCTCACAGCCAGTCCCCTCTTGACTCAGACAGGCTTTGGGGTCCCTCTGCACCGTCTGCTCCTCCCCAAACCCTCACCCCACCTCTTTCTCTTTACATGTGGGACTTTAATCTGACCGTCTCGATGCAGATCTTCCTGGGGAAAAGCCCCGCAGAAGGGCTCCTGCCGCAGCGCAGAGGTTTGATGACTTCGCCAGCCCGGTGCCTGGTCGGGGGCGGTGGGGAGGCAGAGGGAGCGGATCTAGGCTGCAGTCTGTTTACCCCCGCAGCTAAGGAGCCCATTAGCAATGGCTCTCGCCTCTTGCTTCCCACCGCGCTCTGTCCCGCAGACCTCTCTGTGTTTATTTGGAGAAGCAGAACCAAATTGTTTGTATAATTAGATCTGCTACGAGGGCTGCTCTTGGAGGGTCCCCAGCAAGAAGCTTTCAATTGCAAAGGGTCCTGGCTAGCCCGAGCCGCACGGCAAGGGGTGGCCAGCAGCAGCATCACCCCACCGGGATGGACCCAGCGCTGCCTGCTGGTCGTGGTGGGCGATGCCAGGTAGCCCAAGCACATCTCCTTTAAAGCCCCACCTCTTCAGAAGAGCTTTGGCATTTAAAACCAGACTCTGGCTACAAGAAAGGTGCTGGCTGAGAACCCTCATTCCCTTCTCCCAAGGAGTAGTGGCTTCAACAACAGAAGCACAGCAGTTTTGTTCTCTGGGCGGTGGGACCACTCCAGCCGCCACCTTTTGCCAAGGAGCTCATCTGGGCTCTCCGACAGCTGCCCTCACCCCTCTGTTCTGCTGGGATGGAGCTGGCTGGACTGGGGTGCACCAGCAAAGTGGGGACGGGGATGCTGAGGATGCAGAGCAGGACAAGCACAGGCAGGATTCCCCCTTGAAGGCTGCTGTGTTTTCCTAACATGGTTTTGTGGGCTAAGCGAGTGACCCTGGTGCTGACCCACACAAGAAGGGCCACTGAGGGAACCAGAGATGTCCTGCCTGGCACATGGAGCCACCCCACAGCACCACTCCTCAGGTACTGCCTAAGTGACCCAGACCGGTAAAACAGTGATTGGGGCTTAGGGTGGGGGAGTCACCATGGCCTTATTGCTGTGTGGAGACGCCCCATTCCCAGGGCAGGGAGCTGCTGGGACCCCTGGACCACAGAGCACGGCAGGAGATGGGACTGGAGAGGGCAAGAGCCCATTGTGGGCAACCTCCTCTCCCATTTGGTCTCTTTGTCCCTTGAGGAGGGTGGAAGGTAAAGGCCACGTGAGCAATGTAATGGAGCAGAACTCTGCTCTAATCTGTTCCCATAAATGTTTACGATGCCCTGATTATTAACATTTAATGGCAGGTTAATTCAGCGAAGGGCTTTCATTCGGCTTGTACCAGCTCAGCGATTCCTACTCTGCCCCCTTGCTCTTTTGTTCTTGAGAGGAAGAAGAGGAGGTAGCAGCAGGCAGAGGTGTGTAACGGGACAGCTCTGTCTCCTCTGACCAGCTGCCAGGGACCTCACAGATGCTCTTCCCCTGCCAAGGGCTGAGGGCTCGGAGAGGCGATGGACCCCACGGCCGTGTGAGGATCCATTCAGCCCTGAGGAGGCAGAATGGGACTGGTGATGTCTGCAGGCTTCAGGCTGAACGGAGCCACGAGAGGGATGAAGTGGGGAACCCCCTAGGATGAGGAGCACGCCTGGGGTTTGTCCTGCTGTTGGGTCAGAGTGTTCTGTTGGAGCACCTCCAGTGCTGCCCAGCTCACAGAAGTCCCTCCCACCGTCCCCCCTCCCTGCTGCTCCCCTATCCAAGATGTTTATTTAAGTGTCCTGAGAACTTTATCTGGCAATCAGTTCCCTTCTCCTTCCCTCCTCTGCCTTCCCACTTTCCTTTCCTCCCATCCATCACTTTGAAAATTGACCCCTTTTCTCAACCTCCTCGGA
This sequence comes from Rhinopomastus cyanomelas, assembly GCA_013400115.1. Taxonomy (NCBI): domain Eukaryota; kingdom Metazoa; phylum Chordata; class Aves; order Bucerotiformes; family Rhinopomastidae; genus Rhinopomastus; species Rhinopomastus cyanomelas. The sequence continues at coordinate 164,515 of VXBP01009264.1, read as the reverse complement.
TGCCTCCTCCTCCTCAGCTGCCCATCGAGGGCTGCCCAGGAGTTACTGGTGCTTCACTGGAAGGTCACTGCTGCATCCCCGGGGCGACCTGTGCGGATGACGGATGGTCCCGGCGGCCATGGCCGCCCATCCCACTGGGGCCACAGCGACGGAAGTGGGATGCGGACTGGGCTGGGCTTGTTGAGACCTCGGATCCGCCTCGGATTCCCCCGCCCCGGGCTGCGGGGGCTGGTGTTTGCCGAGCATCCTCTCATCTGGCCGGCTGCTTCAGCTTCCCACGCCGCGAGAACCCTGGGGTGAAGCGAACGCGAGCCACGGACCGGGGACCCGTCCCCTTCTCGACCTGGCGTGGGAAGCCCGGGAGCTGCCGTGCGAACGCACACGCTGTTAGCCCCTTCCCCACCGCCCTTCCCCACCTACATCTGCTCCCCACACCCGGACCTGGTCCGGGAAAGCGGGGTGACAGCGGTGAAAAGCAGAGAAAGATGGAGAAAGGCACAAAAGCCGTGGAAAGATCGTGTGGTGGGAGCTGGGAAGCGCCGGCGCTGCCTCGGACTCGCACAGACGCGAGGCCAAGCGCGGCTCCGCAAGGTACGGGCCAGCAGCTCTGCCGTGCCGCAGCCGCACCTTTGCCGGGAGCTATCCAGAGGCGTCAGACCTTCACGCTCGGGTCCTCTGTGCTGTTTCCCTGCGGAAACAACCCTTAGCGCCTGCCCCACGGCTGTACCCAGGCTGGTGCTCGCCCTGCACCGTGGGAGCTGTTAGGGTTATGGGACAGCTGGCTGTCCCTGCACCTGGCACCCCCTTGGGGTCAGCGAATCCAACCAGCAACCCCACTCTACAAGGTCACCCCTAAACCAGATCTCCTAGCACCACATCTAAGTGACTTTTGAACACATCCAGGGATGGAGACTGATGGAGGGCAGTGCCACCCCGGAAGCCCCCAGTGCCCAGCTGAGCCTTCGCCTGCACTGCCCTGGGTTGGGGCAGGGTCTGCTGAACATCTGCAGGGACCAAGGCAGGGCTGGGATGAAGGACAGCAGTGAGGTGGGCATCTGGCCCCTGCAGCCCCGCTCTTAGTGTCAAGGTGAGCGCTGCTGCCACCCGCCCCAGAGGTGCTCCCAGTGAGGAGCAGTGTCAGATACATGCCCCAGACACTGGGGCTCGAAACACTCTCCTTCCCCTCAATCACATGGGGAGCCCCTAACTGCACATATCCTGCAGCCCCCCTTCGTGTCAGCAATCAGTCTGCTGCTGCTAATAGGGGATGGGAGTCTCCTGGGGAAGAAAGGCTGCCAGCTGCATCAGATGTGACCCAGGCAGGGCTCACGGGGCTGGGGGTGTGAGGGGCTGGTAGCCCAGGGGCTTTGCTGGCCATGCAGGGAGGAACCCCACAAACACTGAAGATGCTTGTGGGGTGGATGTAATCATGTAGGTTATGGGGTCTGCACGGAGCAGTTCCTTGGGAGGGCAGAAAGCTGAGGAGTTTAGGGATGTGGTGTTTGAGGGAAACGAGCGCCTAGAGAAGCTCCATAAAGCAGAGCTCAGCCTTCCAGCAGGGAACAGGGAAACCTCCATCCCTGGGATCACAGAACATTAGGGGTTGGAAGAGACCTCAAAAGATCATCCCATGCAGTCCCCCTGCTGTGGAAGAATCTCCTGGAGATCCTCCACTGTAAAACCCACCCAACCAGGGAGAGGCAGGGGCACAGGGGTCACCCCTTGGGGGATGCCAGCTCTCCTCATGGAGACAATGGGTCACCTCTGGGGGGTCTCAGGGCCATGGATCACATCTCTGGGGTCTCAATGTCACCTCTGCAGGGTCTCTGTAGCCACTTCCCCATATATGTACCCATGTACTGATATCCATATCTATGTTCCCATAGCCATTTTCCCATTTCTGTAGCCACATTCCCAGTTTTGTACCCACGTTCTCATATCCATAGCCATGTTCCCATATCTATAGCCACATTCCCATATCCCATGTTCCCCTATGCGTAGCACATGCCGAGGTCCCTGCAACGATCAAATCGTAAAAGCTACCCCTCCCTTCCTCCCACGGATGGGCCAGGACAGCCATTAACAAACCAGAGGTACCCAGGGCAGTAGGGGGTTAGAAGCAGCTGTCACCTGCATCTCTTCTGGGCATGCTGGTGGGAGCAGGAGGAGATGGTCTCTGCTCAGAGACAACCCAGGAAATAAAACCTGGTGAGGGAGGATTGGAATGGGAAGGACCCTGCCAGGTGCTGCTCAGTCCCCTTTCCCTTCCTTGGGACAGGGCTTTTCCCCAGTAAAACCCATAAAGGGACCAGTTTGCCTGAGCACCCTTGCAGCAGGGCCGGTGTTTCTGCAAAGCACTGGGACAGGGCTGCTGGGGAACGTTCTCTGGTCTTCAGGAACAGCTTTACCTCCCCCAGGTGCTGCTGGGTGGGAGCTGAGCTGCCCCAGGCTCCAGTTCTCTCCCACCAGGAGCCATGTCCCATGGGCAGAAGCCAACCCCCATGGGCAGAAGCCATCCCTTATGACCATGGATGACAGGTGCTTTGGGAATGACACCAGGAGCAGCCATCCCAAGCCTCTCCTTGTGGGGTGCAAGCACAGGAAAGGTGTCTGGGGAGTGCTCAGGAGGATGAAAGAGCTAAGTACTGCCAGACAAGGCTATAGGGCAGAGCCAACACAAGGAACTCAGCGTGAGGGTGAGCTGGCAGCATCGTGGCAGCTCGTAGGGGATGCAGTGAGGGGCTGCCCAGCAGAGACCCCACTCCCTGCCGTGGGAGCCACTGTGAGCTGCAAAGGGCTGACCTCACTTCCTGCTGTGGGAGCCACTGCTCTGCTGTAGCATCACCCTGCCAGAGGCAGCCCTGGGTGATCTTGTAGATCTAATGTCTACAAATATTTGAGGGGTGGGTGTCAGGAGGATGGCACTGGGCTGTTCTCGGTGTCATGTAGTGATAGGACAAGGGGCAATGGTTGTAAGCTGGAACATAGGAGGTTCCGCATCAACCTGAGAAGGAACTTCTTCACAGTGAGGGTGACGGAGCACTGGAACAGGCTGCCCAGGGGGGTTGTGGAGTCTCCTTCTCTGGAGATGTTCAAGACCCGACTGGACAGGTTCCTGTGTGACTTGGTTTAGGTGATCCTGCTGTTGCAGGCGGATTGGACTAGATGATCTTTCGAGGTCCCTTCCGATCCGTAATGATTCTATGATTCTATGATTCTATGATCTTCGATCCCTGGTTGGGATCCCCAGGCTGAGATTAGGATGATCCTATGAGGGAGGCTGGAGGGAGTGAAGCCAGTTCAAATGAAAGCCCTTGTGGCCGTGAACCTGGCAACTGGCATCTGGGGTTCTGCAGGGAAAAGAAAGCAGAGGCAGCTGGCACAGCTTTGCTCTCCTTTGAAAGGCCAAGCACAAGGCTAAAGGACTTAAACCACCCCCCCCACCCCAGCTCAGACTTTTTTCTTTTAGAGGAATTAAAACAAAAATTCACATCTGGGCTGACAACTCCTAACCCTTCCCCGTCCCCCCCAAATTAATCAGGGGCTGTAATGGAAATGCTGACAGAGTCATAACTCCAACCTTTCAAACACAGGGCTGGTGTTCAACTGCCCCTACAGCCCTCCCTGGAGCAGCCTTCGGCAGCAAGAAGCAGCCCCAGTATTGCGGAGCTGCTGCTGGGGCCCATCTGGGGTCACGGCTGCTCCTCTGGCATTACCCCAAACCCTGCTCCCTCCGCTCTGGTCCCTCCAAGCATCCCGCAGCACCTGAACCCTGCCAGCTCCCCCTGGCACACTCTGGGCTGCAGGGGCTTCCGGGGCCCCCCATGGGGCGCTGGCTGCGCCAACCCTCACCAGGTCCTTCCCTGCAGAGGTGCGGGTCCCTCACAATTGTTTAAACTCTGGGAGCATTAACGCACAAGCTGTGAAAACAGAGCCTGGTGCCAGGAGACTCATTCAGCGCGGCTTTGAACTTGGTGTCTGCCCGCCAGCAGCTGCAGGTCCCCCCGGCGCTGATCAATGCTCCGGTGACCCAGTGCTGTAGCAGACGGGTGGGCTGTTGGGATGGGGACAGGGTTCAGCGACGTGCAGACAGGTGATGTTTCAGCTGACGGCCTGGCTTGCCTTGTGCCACTGCGGCAGCTCTGCTAGCCCAGCCGCTGTTCGGGGAGGGGATGCTGTGATGGGCAGGGGCTCAGGCTTTGCCCTATAACAGACTCCCATCCGTGCCAGCAGCACCTTGCACATTAGTGATGGGGACTGCAGGGTGGCAGTGTGATCAGGGGGACATGGGTCCCCAGAAGGGGGATGAGCACAGGGCAGCACAGAGCTCGGTGCTGCAGGTGCTCTGGTGCTGCGGCGATGTGGTGTGGGAACTGCCACAGGTCACAGAAACCCACCCCAGCCCCACAACAGCCTGATATGGGTGTGCAGCCCTCACAGCCTCCCCAGCAGCGATCCTGGGTCAGTGTCTCTGGAGCTGAGGGGTAACGCTAGCCGGGGGCTGCTGGGCACGGGGCTGATTGTTTTCTCACCTGTCCCAGTTGCAGAAGGGGCCAAATGGGTTTTCATGAAGCGTTTGAAAAATGAAAAGGGTTTGGCTACTGGGCTGAGGCCCTGCTTGCCAGACTGGCCCCAGGCAGTGTTTGATGGCTAAGTCTGCAGTAAAACCTTTTGAAAGGGGGGCTTAGAACCAGAGTCCCTGCAGACCAAGGCAGCACGTGGGGCCTGCAGCCCGCTCCCAGCCCTCTCCCAGCCCTCTCCACTCACTTCTAAAGGCATTGTTCCATGGCAGGAAGAGTGACCCTCCGGACTGAGCATTCCAGATCTGGAGGGGTTGTGGTGGGTGCCCAGGGACCCTTTTCTGGGACACAGGAGGTGCCACATCAATGTAAGAAGGACCTTCTTCCCAGTGAGGGTGACAGAGCCCTGGAAGGGGCTGCCTGGGGGGGTTGTGGAGTCTCCTTCTCTGGACACATTTCAAACCCTCCTGGCCACTGTGTCCTGCACCGGCTGCTTCAACCTGCTCCTTCTTTCTCCTTGTCCTTCTCCTTCTTTCTCCTTGTCCTTGTCCTTGTCCTTGTCCTTGTCCTTCTCCTTCTCCTTCTCCTTCTCCTTCCCTTTCCCCTTCCCCTTCCCCTTCACCTTCTCATCCTCCTCCTCCTTCTCCTTCCTCTTCTCCTTTTCCTCCTCCTCCTCCTTCTCCTCCTCCTTCTTCCCCTTCCCCTTCTCCCTGTTCTCCTCCTCCCTCTCCTCTTTTCCTCCCAGCCCACTGTGAAGAGCACTGACAAATGTTTGGGAAACCCTGTGAACAAGACAATGGTGGGTCCTATGGATGAGCTGGTGGAGGATCCTCTGCGTGAGCTGAGGGTGGATCCTACAAGCAGCTGGCAGATGACCCTGCAGAGGGCTCAATGTGCAGGCCACCAGCACAGCTGCCCCGCTAGCCCCAGTGAGCCCTTCCAGATGACAATGTACACAGAACGATTACAGAATCAGGGAGGCTGGAAGAGCTCTCCAAGCTCCCCCAGTCTGGCCATCACCCCAATCCCACCCTGCCCACCAAACCCTGTTGCCCAGGGCTGCAGCTGCTCGGTGACTGAACCCTTCCAGGGACGGCGACTGCCCCGCTGGGTAGCCGTTTCCAACCTTTCACACGATGAGGTGCCTCTCCCTCCACCCTGCCCACTCTCCCCTGGCTCTGCCGGGACAAGGTCACAGTATCACAGTATCACAGTAATGACAATGTTGGAAGAGACCTTAAAGATCATCCAGTCCAACCTAAATCCAAATAAACCAAGTAAACCTAACATCTAACATCTAGATCATGCCACTCAGTGCGGTGCCGCTCCTGCCTCGGCCGCCTGGTGCTGGGAGCGCGAACCCCGACGGCCACCCGGTAGCCGGGGAGGACTGACTGCAGAGCCTGCTGAGACGTCACTGAGGTGAATGAAGCAGAGCCTCGGCTGAGCTGCTTGCAAGCAGAAACCCCAAACCCCAACCCCATCATCAGAGGCTGCGTTTCCAAAGCCAGCTGGTGGCTGCCATAGGGCTCCCAGGGGACCCGCCTGAGCGGAGCAGCTTGCAGGAGGTGGGGATCTCCGGCTCCTTAAGCAGCCGCTCGGCGATTCCCACCCATGATGTGGCCCTGCAAGTGTTTTGAGAAGCAGCGGCAGAAGAGATTCCATCTCGCTGACCCCACAGATACGTGGAGAGACATGACTGTGAAGGAGTTGCGCTGGCAGGGGATGGCAATTCCACTTCTCAACAATTTCAGGAGCTTGGGATTGATTGTTTTTCCTGCTGGAAGCAAAGCGCAACCTCCTGAGCAGCCCCGAACAAGGGGATGGAGCTGAGGCAGCCATTTCCCAGTAATGAGAACTAGGAGGCTGATCTGTGAGCATCTGCCTGGAGGTGACTGCGGAGTCCTCGACCCAACACACTGCAAGCAGCACCAAAACCAATGTCCATCCCCCAGTCCTCATCAGAGCATCCTGTGCTCAGGCAGAAGCACCCCAAGCAGAGAAAAACATTCCTGGTGCTCTCTCCCAGCTTCTCCAGAGGCCAGGCTCTCTCCTCCTTGGAAAGGCTGCTGCAGAGGAAAGCTGTGACTCCCACCCCCAGGGGCCAGGGAGCCGGTCTAGTGCCCCTCATGGGATGCAGCACAAGGGGGTTGGGGCGGTGGCTCTGGCAGAGACAGCTGAGAAGCTAGTGGCATCGGGGTTGGACTGGCCAGTGCTGGGGGCACTCAGCTCGATGGGAGCACCCCTGTGGGGGGACCCTGGGCTCTGAGCAGCCTCCCTGTCAGCTGCTGCAAAGGTCTGACGGAGGGATGGGCGATGCCTCTCCTCACCCTTCAGCGAGGGTGCAGGTCGGGACACAGGGCTCTGGCCATGCCAGGGCAGGCAGCCCTGCTCTGGGAGCTGCAAAAGGAGGGGAGCGGGTGTTTGGGATTGTTTGGAGCAGGAGGGAAGGAGCTGAAGACAATGTCAGGCTTTGTAAATATTTATCAGCTGGATGAGAGCAGGGGCTGAAACATTAGACAGCTGAGAAATGGCTGTTTTAATAATTCTCCTGATAAATTAAAACCCAGGCTGGGGGCGCAGGGAGCAGGTCAGAGGAGGAGGGGAGTTGTTTAGACATTTGGGGCTTGGGAAGCTGTCCTGGGCTGAGATGGGGCTGCAGCTGGCAGTCCCGAGCCTTCCCCCTCGAGGATGACGATGAGGAGCAAAGTGCCTCCTGCCCACGGGGCTGCCGGAGCGCTGCTGCGACCCGGGAGGTGCAGGTCTGCACTGCCTGCCAGGGTCACGGTGGGTTCTAGGGGGTGCACAGAGGTAGAGCAGCCCCACACAGACCAGTGCTGCTCCAGGGAAGCCATCAGAGTGCTGCTGGGACCAGAGCATCGTGGGAACTGCAGCCCAGCATGCTGAGCCCTGTCCTGCAGCCCAATGCGCTCAACCCTGTCCTGCAGCCCAGCGTGCTGAGCCACATCCTGCAGCCCAACGTACTGAACCCTGTCCTACCTTCAGACACAGAGATGCGCAAGGGGAAGAGACCCAGTTGTCTCTGCTCAGAGCTCAGATCTGCCCTGCAGGCCAGCACGGTGGGAACCTGTAGGCAAGGCGCTGCTTTGGCTTCTCCTGATGTCCATCTCTCCCCGTATTGGTCAATATGGGAAGGGTGGGTGTCAGGAGGATGGAGCCAGGCTCTGCTCAGGGGTACCCAATGACAGGACAAGGGGCAGTAGGTGTGATCTGGAACAGAGGAGGTTCCACATCAATGTGAGAAGGACCTTGTTTCCAGTGAAGGTGCCAGAGCCCTGTCAGGGGCTGCCCAGGGGTGTTGTGGAGTCTCCTTCTCTGGAGATATTTCAAACCTGCATATTCCCATGCGACTGGATCTAGAGGATCCTGCTGTGGCAGGGGAATTGGACTGGGTGATCTCTCCAGGTCCCCTCCAACCTCTAATGGTCTGGGATTCTAGGATTCTGTGCTCTCCCTGTTCAGGAGCTGAAGGAAGGTAGGACCAGGCCCATTCCCACTGCTGCATCCCCTTGGGGCAGGACAGGGTCTGGCTATCTTGGGGCAGAACCAGCTCCTTGGGGCAGGGAACAGCCCGGGCTGAGCTCAGTGCTGGAGCTGGGCAGGTGAGCTGGGAGAGAAGGGGGTGTGGAGTCAGTCCTGCTCTCTGACGTGTTTGTGAGCTTGGAGCCTGCATGTAGACTTGATGAATTGCTGGGGATCTTGGAAGGGCTGTTGTTCCTCTCTCTTTTTTTTCCCCCTTAAATAGTGTTATTTTAAACAAAACTCTGCAGCTCCCCTTTAAAGGAGACATCTGAGCTCAATGTGGTGGTGAGAGCAGAACTCTCAGGGAGAGGCCAGTGCAGAAAGAGCTGTGGGGTTTCAGTGGGTAAATCTCCTCTTTGCCAGGGTAGGGCCTGTCTGTGGGGCTCAGACCCAGCGGTGAGGTGCAGCCACACCCCTGCGCATTGCCTGAGGGATGCTCAGTGGGATGAAGGAGTCCTGGGGCAGAGACCTGCTGGGGTCCTGATGCAGGGAGTTGAGCCCAGATGAGGTCCTGCTTCTCTGCATCTTCCAGGGCAGAGCTCCCAGAGGACAAAAAGCTACAGTGATGGCTGTGAATCCCAGAATCCCAGAGCATCACAGATTGGGAGGGACCTCAGAAGAGCATCCAGTCCCATCCCCCTGCCACAGCAGGATCCCCTAGATCCAGTTATTAGGGATGGGAAGGGACCTCGAATGATCACCCAGTCCCATCCTCCTGCCACAGCAAAATCCCCTAGATCCAGTCATTAGGGATTGGAAGGGACCCTGAGAGATCACCCAGTCCAATCCCCTTGCCGCAGCAGGATCTCCTATATCCAGTCGCACAGGAACATGCCCAGGTGGGTTTGAAACGTCTCCAGAGAAGGAGACTCCACAGCCCCCTTGGGCAGCCCAGGGAGAACCAATGCTCTGTGGATCCTCCAGGAGCAGCCTGTTACTGGGAGAAATACAGGTGAGATAAACCAGCCCGCCTCAACCCTGAAAGCATCCCCCAGCGCGGGGCAGGAGCATCTCCTCTGCACAGACTCCCCCATCAATGTTCTTTACAGGACTTCTCAAGCCCTTCCTGCAGCATCTGGTGGGAGACAGGAGCTGGGGCCAAGCAGAGTTCCCGCCTGGCCCTTTCTGCAGCTCTCAGGCTGCAATGCTGGCTGGGCTCAGGGGCCAGGGCTGAGACAGAGGAAGAAAGCAGAGCTGCCTTATTTATTTGTCTCTCAACGCTCTGCCATATCCACCTTCCAGGAAATTCCCGTCTGCCTCCAAGGGGCGATGCTTTCCTGGGCTCCACGCACCAGATCCACATGGTTTCGTTTTCCTCACCAGCAGTAATAAATCTGTTAGTGAGAGCGTCTGCTGGAGGTGTCTGCTCACCCGTGGAAACCCTCCACTGCCTGTGCAGGATGTCCGTGTCAGCAGCCTCCACACCCGGCTCCCATGCCGACCTGTGGGGCTCAGGGCTGGGCTCATGGGGCCCGGGGACAGGGCTGCCTCCCTCCCTGCCCTGCTGGGGTGCCTGGCTGGAGGCATCAGCGGAGGGTTCCTTCCAGAGGTGGAAACTCCTCCAGTGAACATCCTTAACAGCCTGATCTGCTCTTGCCCAGGCTGCATCTGGGAGGTCCCTCCGCAGCCACCGACCAGGGATGGGGCGATGCCCTCGTAATGATAGGACAAGGGGAAATGGACTCCAGTTGTGTCAGGGGAGGGTTAGATTGAACCTTAGGAGTAAGTTCTTTGCTGAGAGAGTGGTTGGGCACTGGAACAGACTGCCCAGGGAGGTGCTGGAGTCCCCATTCCTGGAGGGGTTTAAAAACTGAATAGCTGGAGCACTCGATGCCATGGTTAGGGAGTTGTTTGGCTGAGGGCTAGACCTGATGACCCTGGAGGTCCTTTCCAGCCAGAAGGACAGAGCTGCTGGAGATAGGCCACCGCAGAACCACAGATATGATGGAGGGAGGGAAACATCTCACTGCTGAGGAAAGGCTGAGGAAGCTGGAGCTCTTGAGCTGGGAAAAAAGGAGCCTGAGGGGTGGCCCCATGGATGTTGATCAATATGTGAAGGGTGAGTGTCAGGAGGATGGGGCCAGGCTCTGCTCAGGAGCACCCAGTGATAGCACAAGGGGCAGGGGGTGTGAACGGGAACAAAGGAGGTTCCCCATCAATGTGAGAAGGACCCTCTTCCTGGTGAGGGTGTCAGAGCCTTGGCAGGGGCTGCCCAGGGGAGGTTGTGGAGTCTCCTTCTCTGGAGATGTTTCAGACCCTCCTGGCCCTGTTCCTGTGTGACTGGATCTAGGGGATCCTGCTGTGGCAGGGGGATGGGACTGGGTGATCTTCCAAGGTCCCTTACAATTCCTGATGCTCTGGGATTCTGGGCTTCTGAGATGCTAAACCTAATGGCCTGACTTGGTGCCACCCCAAAGCCACTGTGCCCCAAACAGGGGCATGGGGAGCAGAAAAAACTGTTGGGTGCTCCCCAACCCCTGCAGCCAGCAAAGGGTGTTTTTAATTAATTTGAGGCTGCTATTATCTCCTGACCCCCAAGATCAGGGAGACGGTGCTTTAACAGAGGCAATGGACAGAGGCTCTCTGATCGAAATTGCTCTGTTTCCAATGTAAGGGCTCTGCACTCCCTCCCTCCCAGCAGCCTCACAGGCTCAGGTGGAGCCTCAAGGTGCCCAAGGGCAGCGCTGGGTGGTGAAGCAGGTTGGAGGAGGTTGTTCCCCTGCAGAGGATGTGGGTGCTTTGCTCTTGGGCTGCAGGTGCTCCAAACCCAGGCTCTGCTGCCAGGAAGGGTTTGAAGAAAGCAGTTGTTAGACCTTATTCATGTAGATCTTGTTGATAGGATCATGAAAATGATTTTGGCTCCAGGCTGGCTCTGTGAGCCCTGGCTGTGGAGGGTGAGGGCTGTTCTCATGCCAAGCAAATGCTGGAGACCTTGGAACTGCCAAACTCCACTCCCCAGCCTCTGGCAGAGGCAGCACCGGGCTGTGCCGGGCTGGAACTGTGCTTTCTGCATTGCCCCAGCACACCAGAGCTTTGCCTGGGCAGGACCCTGGACCCTCCCCACCTCCCTCCTGGAGATGGGGGTTCTGGTCTTGTTCCTGCTGGACCATCAGCTGGAATACTCCCGGGGCACTGGCTGCACCGACCAGCCTCCAGTGTTATCCTTCCCTCTGCTCCGGGATATGTTCCCCCCTGTGCAGCCAGGGAGCTCTGCTGGGGAACAGCTGGTTTTATTTCCCTTCTTGTACCAACCTGGGAGGTTTCTGCTGGCCCCAACCCATCCCCGCATGGCAGAGGAGGTGCCTGCACCAGGCTGTGCTGGGATTGGGACGGGCCCAAGCAACGGAGCTATCTCCTGCAGATGCCTTGCAGCGGGAAGATGCTCACGGACCCCATGAGCAGCTTCCAACGGTGCCTGTCCTGCCCCATGGCAGAGAAGCGCAGGGAGGAAGCAGCCCTTCATGGGACCACTCTCACCACCCCTCCTGGTACAGACCAGAGCTGGGACCCAGCCCCACGCACACAAACACAGCGTGGAGCAGAAGGTCTCTGGAGACCCACTCCGTGGCTCCGCAGCACTGAGGCTGATGGGCTGATGGCAGTGGGGCTGATGAATCCCCTTGCTCAGGGCCCTGTGTCTGTGGAGAGATAAGCAAAGGCAGGAGAAGCTGCTTCCTAACAGCACAAATCAATAGTTACCACAATGAAGATCAAGATGGGCATGGGGAAGGGTGACAGCCACGAGAGAGCAAACCACAGCCTGCACTCATGGCTTCTGCGGGAGGCCCAGGATGGAAAAGTATTGCCAAACAGCTGGTGTGTGGGCTCCTGGTGCTTGTGAGGAGCAGACCCCTCTGACACCCTCACTTAGATCTTCCCAGGCACCCTTGAAGGTTTTGATGCTGGGGAACTGGTTGATCAGGAGGGAGCTGGTTAGGAGGTGGAGAGAGGTTCTCCTACCCCTCTGCTCTGCTGAAATCACAGCTGAATCTTGTGTCCAGGTCTGGGCCCCTCAGTCCCAGAAGGACTCAGAGCTGCCAGAGAGAGAACAGCGTAGAGCCACAGAGATGATGGAGGGAGGGGAGCATCTCCCTGCTGAGGAAAGCCTGAGGGAGCTGGGGCTCTTGAGCTGGCCTGAGGGGTGACCCCATGGATGTTGATCAATATGGGAAGGGTGGTTGTCAGGGGGATGGAGCCAGGCTCTGCTCAGGGGCACCCAATGACAAGACAAGGGGCAGTGGGTGTGAGCTGGAACAAAGGAGGTTCCACATCAACTGGAGAGGGACCTTCTTTTCCGTGAGGGGCTGCCCAAGGGTGTGGTGGAGTCTCCTTCTCTGGAGATGTTTCAAACCTTCCTGGGCTGTTCCTGTGTGACTGGATCTGGGGGATTCTGCTGTGGCAGGATCAGGCTCTGTGGCACATGGGCATCTTCTCACAGGGTGAGACAAGGAGCCTGTGTTTCACTGACCCACTGTTTCACTAGCTGCTGGATGTCTCCTAGATGTGGGGGTGAAGACAAGACCTCACGTGAGACCAAGTGAGGAGACCCCTACACAGGAGGCAGAAGTTTGTCGGGGAGTCTATCAAGGTGGATGAGTAAACTTAGAGGCACAAGGAGGAAGGCAGTCCCTGGGATGGTCTGGTGGAACTCGGAGGATGCTCCTCAGGCAGGAGCCTGTGCTGGCTCTGGGGGCTCCTGCTCCCTTCATTCCTGCTCTCTGCACCCATCAGCAGCGAGGGGAGCCGGGCCTGGCCAGGAAGGAGATGTGTCCTCAACAAGACGAGCATTAGTGAGAGTTGAGAGCTTTTTGATTCATCAGTAAGTGACACTGCCCTTCACTAAATCTCCCCAACTCTGCCTGCTGCTAACGGCAGCTATTATATTTGGAGGGTGGATGTCAGGAGGATGGAGCCATGCATCTAGTCATGCATCTTCTCAATGTCATCTAGTGACAGGATAAGGGACAATGGTTGTAAGCTGCAAAATAGGAGGTTCCACATAAATATGAGAAGGAACTTCTTCCCAGTGAGGGTGACAGAGCACTGGAACAGGCTGCCCAGGGAGGTTGTGGAGTCTCCTTCACTAGAGATGTTTAAAACCTGCCTGGATGTGTTCCTGTGCGACTCAGTGTAGGTGATCCTGCTGTGTCAGGGGGATTGGACTAGATGATCTTTCGAGGTCCCTTCCAATCCCTAATGATTCTCTGATTCTGTGATTCCGTGACTGTGCTGGGCGGGCAGCCCCGGTCTCTCACGGTGCTGCCTTCACTGACCCACTCATGGGGTCCCAGGGCCCGTCCTGGCCATCTGGCCACATCCAGCCTCTCCAGCAGCACCTCTGCAAACTAATCTGTGCTTCAGACCCCCACAGCTCATCCTGGATGGGGTTTGGGTTGGATTCCTGAACAGGTTGATCGACGGCACTTTGAAATGATTCTCTTCACTTCCTGCCCATTGCAGCTGTGTTCTACAACACCCACCCCGGTCCCAGCATCTGTCCAGATCTCCCACAGCCACCTCCTGGAACTGCCCTTCACAATCCCCATCCCCACTCCACTGACTCCCCTGAGGTGCTTTAAAGCTCTCGAGTCTGCTCCTTTGAAGACCTCATCCTCCGAGGTGGATTAGAGCTTCAGATACCTGCAGCAACTGACTCCAGGTACTGTGTGTCCTGCTCTGCACCTCCTGGAGGATGCTGAGCTCCCCTGCTTTTGCCGCAGCAGCACCTTGTGCTGGGCCAGGTGCCAGCTCCACTGGCAGCCGCAGGATTCCAGCATCACAGAGCACCAGATGTTGGAAGGGACCTCAAAAAATCATCCAGTCCCATCCCCCTGTCACAGCAGGATCCCCTAGATCTAGTCGCACAGGAACATGTCCAAGTGGGTTTAAATGTCTCCAGAGAAGGAGACTCCAAAACATCTTCGGGCAGATTAAATCCAATGGGATCTGCCCTCCTTCACCCCACACTGGGCTCGATGAAGGTGACCCGAGACCTGATGCTAGGGCCACAGCTCTGCTTCATTGGTCTGCCTGTGACAGCCCAAGTCACCTCCTCACTCCCTGCTCTGATGAATTTACTCCTCCTGGGGGTGAATCTGGAGCGCAGGACACTCATCTTCCCCACCCAGGTACCGCGGGAGACCTGCAGCTGATTGGTGTTTGCAGAAACAACAGCGGTGGCTGAGGAGCTGCTTGGTTATCTCCCTCTTTTCGTGGCTCTTCCTGCTGAGTTAATGCAGCATCCAGAGACCTTTTCCCAGCACAGGAGCCCCTGCATCATCCCTGGGCTGATTGGTGTGGGCTGGGTGGCCCTGAACACTATCCACGTGGCAAGGACGGACCCCCAAGCCGTGGTGGAGGGAGGATGGAATTTGTATCATTCTGAGGAACCAAGCTGTGCATCGGCACTGGCTGCTCAGCATCTGATGAACTGATGAAATATGCAACAGCTCGGCTATTGAGCAGCCCTCACGTTGAAATTAGCACTAATTAGAGATAATTATCTTGGCTGGTTTGATGTTTCTATGTAATGAGCTGGGGCTCTCTTTTGTTAGGCGCTGGTGCGGTCACATACATGGCACAGCACTCTGCGTCTCCACAAGTGCCTTCTCCCAGCATCTCCACCAGCGCCATGAACTTTCTGGACACCCTGGAGCACCTGCTAAGGTGAAACGCCCCAGGACACAGAGCCCTGCGGGCAGCTGTGCCTTCTACACCAGTGCCGTCCTGCAAAGTGAGCTGGCAAGGGGAACTCTCGGCTCTATCCCCCAGATGCCACCTCACCCCAGCCCACAGTGATTCACGGTAACTAAACCCACGAGTTTCTCTGTAGGACCCTCCGGGCTGGCTGGGAGCTGGTGCCTCGTTCAAGCCCACCTCACAGCAGTGGCAGCTGTGAGGCCAGAGCCCAGGGCTGCAAAATCCTTAGGAGAGGGAGCTGCAAAGCTGGAGGGGAGCTGCCCATAGGCATGGCCATGTCTGCAGGGCAGGACATGGACAGAGCGTCACTACTGCCAGCTCCATCCCATCACACCTCTGGGAGTGGGAGCACAACCTCTGTGAGACGTGTCAGGTGCTCTTTAATCTCATCCACCCACAGGTCTGCTAACAAGAAGCCTTTTTCCTGCAGAGCCTTTTGTCTTGCCTTTTGTCGTGGCAGGGTCTGATGTCCCTCTCTGTGCTGCCACTGCTGCTCTGGGCTCCTCTTGCCACCTGCCCTGTCACTGCCTCCTCCATGAGAGCAGCACTGGGTTCACCTTGTGAAGAGCTCACACCCCCCTCCTCCCTGCACTTCTCTGAAGCCAAGTGATGATCACAAGGAGCCCCTGAAAGGCCAGCTAGTACCGCTGGGAGGGGAAGATGTTCAGAGTAGCCAGCAAACCCCTCCGGGGAAGGTGGGCGGCTCAGGGGTGGGCACACAGGAGATGCTGGGGAAGGTGAGCATCTCAGGTGTGGGCACACAGGTTGCTCTCACCCTATTATAGCTCTCAATAATGGACAGGCAGGCTGGGAGTGGGTGCAAAGCATCATCCCTGGGGACATCACCTCACGGTGCTGGATGCTCTCCTGCTCCAGGTGGGTCCCTGAGGCCTCAGGGTGAGCGTGTGCTACCCTCACAGGTGAGTGTTAGGCAGGGATCCACTGTGTGTGTGACATCCCTTCACCCACAGGCACATACAGAGACAGAACCCACCAGGAGCAGGCAGGGGAGGTACTGCTGGTGCCTGACACATGCGCTGGAAGGGGAGGGGATGGCAGAGCAGAACAGATTTACCAGAGCAGGTCTTGCTCAGCCCTCTATGAGCTCCTGTCATGACACAGGTTTTAACTATCCCACCCTGCACTGCCCTTCCTGTGGGATTCCATCCCGACAGTCCCACAGCCCCTCAGCCAAGGCAGCCTGCAGCCCTGAGAAGTGAGGGGCATCAGTCCCTCCGTGAACTGACACTGTAGTTTTTAACGTGGAAGAATAAAGTAAAATTTCCCACTTATTTGGGGTTTGGATGATGTTTTCCAGAGGGGGGTAATTCTCCCCTTCTGCTCCACTCTACTATACCTGGAGCACTGTGTCAAGTTCTGGAGCCCTTATGGGATGTGGACATGCTGGAGCAAGTGCAGAGGAGGGCCACGAGGATGATCAGAGGGCTGGAGCACTTCTCCTATGAGGCCAGACAGAGAGATTTGGGGCTGTTCAGTCTAGAGAAGAGGAGGTTTCGAGGTGACCTTATTGTGGCCTCCCAGTATCTGAAGGAGGCCTACAAAAAAGTTGGAGAGGGGCTTTTTACGATGTCAGGTAGCGACAAGACTAGGGGGAATGGAGCAAAGCTGGAGATGGATAGATTTAGAGTGGATGTGAGGAGGAAGTTCTTCACCGTGAGAGTGGTGAGAGCCTGGAATGCGTTGCCCAGGGAGGTGGTTGTGGCCTGGTCCTTGGAGGTGTTTAAGGATGAGGCTGGATGAGGCTCTGGCCAGCCTGATCTAGGGTGGGGTGTCCCTGCCCATGGCAGGGGAGTTGGAACTGGATGATCCTGTGGTCTGAGTGCAACCTCGGGCAGGCAGCAGACAGGAGAGCTTCAGTCCAAGCTGGAGGGGTCAGTGCCTCTGTGAGCTGATCTCACCTCCAGTCAGGTGCTGCAGTGGGGTCGGGCGGCTTCACTCCGTGGCAGGATGGGTACCACAATGCTCCCAGGGATGGGGATGCTCCTAGGTAAGAGGATGCTTCCAGGGATAGGGATGGTCCCAGGTACCAGGATGCTCCCAGGGATTGGGATGCTCTGTGGACGTCTGCTAGCAGATGCTCCACATGCCTGCCTGTGGCCACTGGCTTTGCCTGGGAGGGCTAGGCATGGCCACAAGCCTGGCCCTGACAGGTACCCACCATGCTAACGAGGATGCTGTAATGGTCCAGATGGCACTGCAGAGATCACCCACTGAGTGCCAGCCCCAAGCAAAGGAACTCATCTTTAACAGTTAGCCTGCCCATGGCCAGCTGCCCCGCTGCCCTTCAAACCCCTCCCTTCCCTCTGCCTTGGGGCAGCTCTTTCCCTGGCTTGTTGGAGGCTCTCATGAGGGCTTGGGGTATGCAGAGACACCGCCAGGGTTTGTTTCTCCATCCTCATCCTGATGCAGAGCCTGTCAGGGCTGCTTGGGGCCATTGTACCCACTCCCAGAGGGCTTGGCATCACCATTCCCATGTGCTCAGAGCTTGTCCCCATGCTGGCTGATGGGACGTGCTGATGGGGGCTGGCAAGGGCTGAGATGAAGCTCTTTGCTCCCTTCCATGCCTGGAAAACTTCCTGCCTGCTGGAGAAGCCATGCAGGATGGTGCCAGAGGAGCTTGGGGTGCGCAGACGTTCCACAGGGAGGTGGATTTGGGTACCTCTGGCCAGAGCAGTGACTCAGCCCCCGGCAGCCCTCAGAGACCGTTGCCACTCCACCGAAAGAGGGATTATTTCCTCCTCTCAGAACAGCTTAAGCCCCAACAAAAGGCATTAGAAAATAATTCTCCACGCTGTCTGTTGGCACCTCTCCCACATCAGGAACGGCTCAACAAGCAGAACTGATGGGCAAAGCCCAGGCGTTGCCCTCCATGCTAATGCCCCCCATCCAGGTGCTGTCAGCCCCCGCAGGCAGCTTGGTGCTGCTTGACACCCATCCTCCCCACTTCTCACCAGAGCAGAAGGAAAAGCAGGGAGGGCTCTGTCGGCAGTGTTGGGGCTTGGCTGGGTACGACAGCCCCTGCAACCCAGCAGGAGTCTCTGGTACCTCTGGAGGCCAGGAGGGAGGGTTCCAGTCTGAGACAGGGATGGGAAGCCCAAGGAACAGGCACAGAGGATGGGAGAAAGGCTGAACCTGGATGGGTCCAAGAGTCAGCTTGTGCTGTGGGGGGTTCATTAGGGTTGATTGAGGACCTTAGGAATGTTGATCAATATGGGAAGGGTGGGTGTCAGGAGGATGGAGCCAGGCTTTTCTCAGGGGCGCCCAATGATAGGACAAGGGGCAGTGGGTGTGAGCTGAAAGAGAGGAGGTTCCACGTCAATGAGACAAGGACCTTCTTCCCAGTGAGGGTGCCAGAGCTCTGGCAGGGTCTGCCCAGGGGAGTTGTGGAGTCTCCTTCTCTGAAGAAGTTTCAAACCCGCGTGGACTGTTCCTGCGCGAGTGGATTTATGGGATCCTGCTGTGGCAGCAGGATGGGACTGGCTGATCTTTCGAGGTCCCTTCCAACCCCTAATGTTGGAAGCTGCTGCTCTGGGTCAGGAACTGGCCAGAAAGGATGTTTTAACCTCTTCAGCTGGCTGATGGGGCCTTCAGAATCTGCAGACAGGCAGAGGAGGCTGCACAAGGACCCATGCTGTCAGGGCACAGGCTGCAGGGAGGCATCAGGCTCCGTGCCCAAGGTCCTGCGGGGAAGCAAGAGGGGACCACCAGGACCAAAGAGACAGCATCTGGTCCCCAGAGCAACCTTATGAACCAGCCGTGCCCCAGCCTCATCCATCCTGGGGCTGCTGTCCCCACAGAGACCCGGGCACTGGTCCGGGAAAGGCAGTGGTGCCCCATTCCCAGCCAGTGCTGCCGCTGCACTGGCCTTGGATCTGCCCAATTACAGCTAATTAGCTTTTCAGCCACAAAACCCCGAGGAGACAGTGGAGAGAAGCCTCCTGCCTCTGACAGTAATGAAGTTAAATAGATATTTATTTATCCCTTTATTAGGCAAAGCAATTATAATTTTACGCCTGGAATGGCTGATTTCCACCGGTGCTGCCGGAGCCGGGCTGAGCACGACGCAACGCGGGGCCGGCGCTGGCCTACACCTCAGCCTGGCCTCATTAGCGGAATGGGCGGCTGGCCATTTCCATCTCTTCTAGTGCACCCATTCAGAGGGTGGCAATTAGAGACGCGGCTGTGGGGACAGAGATCCTCGTTATTTATGGGCTCTACTTTGAGTCTCCAGCGATAAAACCCATGGTAATTGCCGGGGCTGCTGAGGTTTGGTTCCCCCTGGGTGCTCCGACCCGCCCCGGCTGGGAAAGCAGAGGGTGGCATTTCCCAGCCGGCCTGACGGCTGTCCAGTGCACATACTCACTGGCACCTGCCCTGAGCTGGCAGCAGCAAACAGTGGCAGGAGGAGGAGAATTGCAGAACCCCAGGACATGAGGGATCGAAGGGACCTCAGAAGGTCCCATCCCCCTGCCACAGCAGGATCCCCTAGATCAAGTCACACAGGATCAGGGCCAGGAGGGTCTGAAAAGTCTCCAGAGAAGGAGACTCCACAACCCCTCTGGGCAGTCCCTGTCAGGGGTCTGGCACCCTCCCTGGGAAGAAGGTCCTTCTCACAGTGATGTGGAACCTCCTCTGTTCCCGTTCACACCCCCTGCCCCTTGTGCTATCACTGGGTGCTCCTGAGCAGAGCCTGGCTTCATCCTCCTGACACTCACCCTTCACATATTGATCAACATCCATGGGGTCACCCCTCAAGGGTCCCTTTTTTCCCAGCTCAAGAGCCCCAGCTTCCTCAGCCTTTCCTCATCAGGGAGATGCTCCCTCACTTCATCACGTCTGTGGCTCTGTGCTGGCCTGTCTCCAGCAGCTCTTGAGCCTTCTGGAGCTGAGGGGCCCAGACCTGGACACAAGGTTCCAGCTGGGGTCTCAGCAGGGCAGAGCAGAGCTGGCAAAGAACCTCTCTCGCTGCTTCAGGCGGCAGAGACAGCAGCTGGGAGTGAAGCTGCTGAAGAGAACAGCAGAGAGGACCCCCTTGCCCCTGTGCTGGGCAGTGACAGAAGCTGTAATAACCCCCCTGCTCCCCAGTACTTGCCAAGGGCTAACTGGATAATGCAGGCGATGGGTAACGAGGGCTTTGGGCCTCTTTTAGGAGCCCAGGGCTCTGTTTCCTGCCCCTTCAGGGCTGCTGTCCCTATCCTGTGGGGTCCCTGTGCCCCGGCACTGCTCACCTCACCCCGTGGCACCCACCCCTACTTTGTGTTAAATGGGTTTTGCTGGGGCTCAGCCCAGCCTGCAGCTCCCTGGGATTCTAGTTGCCCCACGGGTGACTAGCCTCAGAGGGCTCTGAGTGACGCTCTGTCCTGTCCAGCCCAGCCACTCACCCAGGGCTCTGATTGAGCCTGTCTTGTGCCATCTCCTGAGCTTCAGCACTTCTCCCTCTCCTCGTCCCTTCACTCTTGCCCATCCCAGGAGCTTTTGCTCTCCAAGGGTCCAAGATCCACCCATGATGCACTCAGCAGCCCTCACGGACGGTCCGAAAGTGAGGGGGTGGACTCATCCCTTTCCAGGAGTCAGGGGCAGGTCAGGCTCTGGGCTGCCTGAGCTCTTTGCCCACAAAGGGGTTTGAATCCATCCCCACCTGGGCTGGTCCTGCTCTGCTCGTGCTCCCATGGAGGTCCCAACAGCCCTGTCCTCCCTGGCTGGAGCAGGCTCTGGTTTCCCCCTGCCATCTGGATGTGGGGCCGGGTGCCTGGAGAACACCTGACATCCTCAGCCAAGTGCGGGACACCAGAGATCCGAGAGGGGCTTTCAAACCTCTCGTCTCTCCGGCTATAAAGCTCCAGAGAGCCCAGCTCTGCGCTCGGCTCAGCTGGCTGACTCGGCTCCGGGCAGGATCTACCACAGTGCCGCACAAGCCTGCTGCTGCGGAGCCATATGGGCCAAACACCAGAGCCCCAGCCCCAGCCTAATGAGGGGCTGCTGATCCCACCCGCTCCTCTGGCTCCCTGTCAGCTCCCCTCTTCCCAGTGGAGAGGGGGCCTCCCACTCACATGTCTGGAGGTTCCGGGAAATGAGAACTTTGCTTTCAGAGGTGATTTCAGCTGTCTCACACCTCGGCGGGATTTGCAGATCGTTCTGCTGAACAGTTCGAGCTGGAGATGCTTTTGCTCCAGAGATGGAGGCACAGAGCAGCCCAGGAGGAGCTGGCTGGCATCTCTGCATCCTGCAGCCCTAGGGCTGAGGACATGGGAAACCCTCTGCCAGCCCCATCCTCAGCATCTCACAGGAGCAGAGCCCTGTCAGAAGCTGTCGGGGCTTGGTGGGATGAGGCCAATGAGCAAGTCCCAGTGGCCAGATGCTCTGTACCACCTCGTGGGGTCTATCCTGCCCTCTGCCAGGCCTCTTAGGTGTCTTTCTGGGCCACCACCTCTGAAATTGCCCCAGGTTCTTCTCCCAGTCAAAGGAGCTGCTGTGGAAGGGGACAGGAAGAGCTTTCCCCCAGGGAAGAGTCTTTCCGAGGACAGGCAGCCGCCAGCAGAAGGGCCTGGTAGAGCAGGATGGATGCCAGAGGTGCCAGAAGGCTCCTGGGGCTCTGTGCTGGGGGTTGCTGCTGCTTGGCCAGCCCGCGGGCAGCCCCCCGCACAGCTGGAGTGTCGAGGCTCTGGGCTTGTGGATGCTGGGTGTGTTTTGCATCTCCCATCTGCTTCCCTGCCACCGCTGCCATGTGGCTCCTGCCCTGCCCAGCCCCTGCTCCTGATGCCTGGCTGCTGGTGGGAACCAGTGTCGCTGGCACACACAGAGCCCCGGCAGCTCCTGCCAGCCCCAAAGTGCCAGCAGGACGAGGCTCTGCCCTCCTCTTCAGCAGGGCCTGCGGCTGCCCTTGGCCAGGGGAAAGCGACGGTTCCCCCCTACTCGCAGCTTTCTGCCCTGAATGCACCCAGAGCATCCCCCTGCCCCAGGGAACCATCAGGGTTCGGGGCCTCCAGCTCAACCCCCCTTGCTTCACCCTCCTCAAACCACTCCCCGCAGAGCAGCAGGGAAGGTGCCCTTAGGGAGCCCCAAACTGGGTGCTGCTGGGATGGGTGGCAAAGGGTTCTCCCAGGGGTGATGAGGCCAGNCTCTTGCCACCAGCAGGTTCAGAGGTGGGGGAGTGGTCACCCTCCTGGGGTGCAGGTGCAGGGCTGATGCAAGTGCCCAGGGCAGCCCTCCCACTCTAGGGGTGTCCGTAGCACCTTCCGGGGGACACCTTGGGCTGGGGGTTTCCTTGCTGTCCCCGAGGTCCTCATCCCATGGGGCTGGGGGCCACCCCAGAGCCGGTGGGAGGTTGACACTGCCCCCTCCTCCAGTTGTCCTCGTAGGACCCCTGCACACCCCTCACTTGAGGGCAGCCCCAGGCTGGGGTCTTGCTTTTTCCCAACCCCCACTGAGCAGCTGCTGAGGTGACAGACACCCCCTCACACACTGACAACCCCTCGCTAATCCCTCCCAGCCATGCTGAGTCCCTGCAGGGCCACCGGCTCGGGCCAACACTGGATGGCACTCGTACGCCTTGGCACAGGCACCCCCAGGCACTAGTGACGGGAGAGCACTTCCAGCTGAGGGAGCACTGGGAGAGCTGCTGGCAGCGCCGGGGCTCAGCTGGACCCGCTGCACCCCGCAGGACCCCGCTCAGCAGCATCCCCAGGGCGCATGAAGGAGGGAGGGGGTCTGCAGGCAGCCGGACCCCCAGCGGCCAGGAGCCAGGCAGGAGCGACAGGGGCTGCTGTCGAGGCCGACAAGCCCCATATTAAGCAGCTTCAAAATTCCATTAGCAGAGGTCTTGCTGGTGCCCTGTCCTGCCTCCCATTCGCTTATCAACCTGCACGGCTCTGAGGATCTGGCAGCGGCTCAGCTGCAGGGGGACTGGGCTCTGAGGAGGACAAGTTGGCCAGCACGCGGCTCTGAGCAGGGGTCTCCATAAACACCCGCTGGAAGCTGCTCGCGGCAGCCCGTAAACACGCAGGGCCCCGCTGCATGGGCAACGGGCAAGGAGCAGAGCCTTCCCTGGAGAGCAGGGGATGAAGTGGCGGCAGCTGCCATCCTCCTAGAAGGGTGGTTTCCCTGACCCTGCTCTAGGCTCAAAGGGAGCCGGGAGCTCAATCCCACTGCGGGTGCAGGAGGGCTGCTCCTGGTGGAGCCCAGCTGAGGGGGTTTCTCTGAGCAGTGTGGGGCCGGGAAAGCTGGTCCGGCTGCAGTGGGGAGCAGTGGGGCTCCCCGCTCCTCTTGTGCCCCTTTGCTGTGACCTGGGGCTGCTCCGCATCCCTATTGACAACGTGTTTGGGACATGCAGCCATCAGAGTGACAGTGGCATCTCCATGACCTGAGAGCAGAGGCGGTGGGGCACGGGCTTTGAAGACATGAGCTGTCCCCAGCCGTGAGATCGACTCTGCGGGGCTGGGAGAGAGCGCGTGATGGGAACAGCTAGTGACAACGTGTTTCTGCAGTGCGCGATGCACCCTGGCAGCGCTCGGCTCCCCAGCCCTGCAAGCTGCAGTGCTCATTAGGGCTCAGGGAGGCAAGAGCCGGGCTGCCCTGGGAACAGTGGGGCCAGGGCCCGTTCCCACATGCATGCCCACCGAGCGTGGGGAGCAATTAAAGCCCTTCTAGCCCATTAGCCACCACTGCCAGACGGCATCGTTGGGAAACTGAATGTCAGGACTCGCCACTGCGTGCCCTTGGCACCCTCCTGCTCAAAGGGAAAGTCCTTGGCCACCGAAGTGGGCACGGAGAGACCTGGCAGCCGGCTGTGTGCAGGAGGGTCATCTCAGGGGTGGGCACTGCACGTGTGCAGCACTGGGGTGGGCAGTGGCCGGGGCTCTGAAGCGAGGTGGGTCAGGACCAGCAGCAAGAGGGGAACCCACTGCCACACAGCACCGGGATGCACCATGCGCTGCTGGTCCATGGGGTGCCACGCCTGTGGGACCACACCCGGCTCTGGGACTGATCATCCCTTGTGCCAGGTGTCCCAGCCACAGCGATGCCCCACCATGCTCTCTCCCCAGGCTGCGCTGGCCATGGGGAAACAAGTCCTCCCATTGAGCTGGCGGTGGCACCTCTCTGTAGGAACCCTGTGTAGGAGCCAGTGGTAGGGTCCCATACCCCTCCCCTCGCCATCCTCAGGGATTTGGGGCTCCTGGGGACTTTGCAGGCAGCAGTGACATCTCAGAGCCCCCCAGAGACAGGGAGGGATGAGCTTGGGAGGTGTCTGAAGGGCACCAACAGCCACACTGCGATGCTGCCCAGCCTGCAGAGCTCCAAGCCCAGAAGCCTGTTGGGAGCAGGAGGCAAGAGCTCCCCAGGAGCTCATGGGACCCTCCTGGCTGGTTCTGGGAGATGCTGTATAAACACTCCCGTCCATCAGGACTGAGCGCAAACACGCCTGTGCAATGCCTGAGCTCTTCCCCCAGTGCCCACAGGACTGCTGCTGCTCCGGCGTGGGACCAGGCTCAGCATCACCCCACTGCTCCTCAAATGCTCCTGGGGCAGAAAAGAGTGAAGGGGCTGCAGCAGGGGCTGCAGAGATGTGGAACAGAGGGGGCACTGGCTCCCAGGGCACAGGGATCTGCAGTGCTGGGTGCCTACAGCCAGCTCAGAAAGTCAGCACCATGGGGACAGGGTGGAGGTGTTCAACGATGCTGTCCGTGTGATCTGTTGCAGGACTCTGATGCTCCTGGCCCTCTGTGGCCCGTTCCCAACGAGAGGGGAGCACGAGTAAGACCACCTTCCGTGGGCCTCAGAGCTGGGCGCAGCAGCTCCCCTGCCTTAGCCCGGAGCTACCAGGGAGGTGGCTGCCAGGGAAGGGGTTAATTTAACCAGTTCTCATGGGTTGTTGGAAGGCTGCTGTTTTCCAGGAGGCTGCCTGATGCACTCTGACAGGCCTCTTTCAGCTGGGCACAAAGGCAGGGCTGTGCCCTCACCCTCTCCAAGGCTCCCAGCCAAGCCAGTGAGCAGCAATAATCTCACTGGCAGAGGTTTTCTCCACCGTCACTCCGAGCCTCCCTGCGCCGGCTGAGCTGCTCAGATCTCCCGCAGTGTACAACAGCTAATGAAGGGGCGATGAACCGGGGTGGCCAGGCACAAAGCCCCAGTGCCACCACTGCGAAGCCAGTGCGGGAGCGACGCTTGGAGACACCTTCAGTGCCAAAGAGACATGGGCTTAGGGGCAGTCTGAGCTCCTCTGGCATCCAGGGACTAAGATAGAAGTGGGAGACACACATGGGGGTGACAACGGGGGGATGCCATGGCAGAGAGAGGAATGGGAGAGGGGAGAGTGCTTGGCAAGAGCACTGCTGGAGCTGCAGGCAGGGTCTGGGTGGGCATCCCAGTGAGGTTTGTTCTCCATCCTTGTGAGAGGAGGAGAATTGGTGAAGGAGCCACCTCCGGGGTGAGGAAAGGTGTCGGGGAAGAGTGGGAAGTGTTCCAGCACCCACACGACCCTGGACCACCTCTTGCCTTTCCTCCTCCCACTGTGCAGGGGGTGCTCGGCCCTGCTGCTCTGGGCTCTGCACCCACGTCTTGCTAAGCCCATCACCTCTGGAGGCCACGCAAGGCACCACAGCAGTCACTCGTGATTCTCCCCCGGCTCTGTGACACTGGGAGAGCAGAGATATCACTCTTTTGGATCAAAACAAAGAAGTAAAAACAAAGACTGAACCCTGAAAGTCACCTTCCCCCCCAGCTGCTAATCACAGCTGCCACCAGAGCCTCCAGGGGTTGAGGACCATTGCAGCAGTGAGGGCTGAGCCATCCACCCACTGTTCCCATGTGCGTGACAGTGGGGGGACAGCTGCACTCCAAAGCAGCCCCAGCTCCACGAGGCGATGGTCAGCAGCGCTGGACCGATGGCACTGTGAACAGCAGCTCCAATGGTGGGAGCTTCCCTAGTGCTGCTGCCGAAACGCCCGGCCAGAGCAGGGTGATGAGAGAGGGGGAACCCCAGAGCGCTTCTGAGAGGTGACAGCCCAGGATGGAGCTGCAGGTCATCCCCTTTTTTTCCTCCCTCTCTCATTCCCACAGTTCAGAAAATCAAACCAAAGCTGGAGGCAGCCCCCTGGGTGCCTGTGGCTCAGCCCGTGCTGAAGAAAACAAGAGGCATCAAAGGTGGCCCAAGGAGCCCCACATGAAAGTGACAGCGCAGGTTGATGAGCACCGCGAAGGGGGGCTGGGGGCTCCATCCAGCAGCACCTGACACTTTAAATATAGGGGCTACTCCTTTGAAGAAAATCACTGGAGTCAGCAGAGCCCCCTAAGTGCTTGGAAGGAGACGGCCGATTAAACCCCTCGCTGAAGGGAAGCCCTGCCTGACAGCTAAACTGCCCTATAACGGTGGTGCTCAAACTGTCCCCAGTGCAAGCAGCTGCTCAGGCACCTCTGGAGGAGGTTTGCACCCACCCCACTGGAGAGTCACCCCCTCACTGCACTCCCCACCCTCCTCTCCTGCTCTTTGATCCCTAATTGACGATGTTTGGAGCCAATTTCGCTATCGAGGCCCCCAGTACCCCCATCAGGAGTGGTTTTAGGGTGCCCTATGGCACCTGTGAGTGCAGCCCCCCTCCGCTCACATGGTGGCCATGTGTGCAGCTGCTGCCGGGGCTGTAGCAGGGCAGATGTGGTGCCACCGCTGCTTGCTGAGTGCCCGAACAAAATCAGCTCTGTACAGCCACAGGAGAGCAGGGCAGAGGGGTGACCCTCTGAGCTCCACCACCCGACCCTGCAAACATATCAGAGCCTCAAACAGAAGCAGGCAGAGGCTCTTGCATCTGGTATTTCTTCTCTGGAGGGGTTTACCATCATCATGGCAGTTCCTGCCTGTCCTTTGCGCTTCCCTTCCCTGGTTAGACCCCCCACCCATCAGGGTGGGCTGTGACTGGTGGCATCCCAAGGGCAGGCTGCTGCAGCCAGTGTTCCCAGATCTGGGAAACCTGCTGCCATGGAGGAAGCCCAATCCCCCTGCCTGTCTGAGGTAGGACTGGCCAGCGGGGCTGATGCTGCCAGGGGACTGGCCACTCACTCCGTAGTCCATTGCCACCTCATTGTGGGTCAGCCAAAGTTATTCAAAACGTACCCACCAGCATCTTCTCCTGCCTGTTCTGTGAGGGAGCAGCACAGCGGGGGCTCCCCACTTCGCTGCCTCCTCTAAATCTCCTCTCAACCCACAAAGGCTCTGAGCAGAGTGTGATCTGGCCACGATACACCAGGACAGGCAAAAGATGAAGAGCTAAACTCAAATGTTGTCCATATCCTCTTAGACCAGAGGATCTCCAAGTGCTTCCCGAGCAGTTGCTAACCACTGCAGTGTCAGGTAGGGCTTGCTGGTGGCACCATGTGGCGCTGCCCAAAGACACAGCAGACCCCAGAGCTCAGCAAGGGCCGGCTGCTCTGCCACAGGGGGGATGCCTGGGGTGGTGGGGGAGAGCTGGAGCTCCTCATGCTGCACTGGGGAAGTCCCACACAGTGACTTCTCTGCCAGCTCTCATCCATCCTGGGCTCAGCTGCGCCTTCGCAGAATCACAGGATTCCAGAGCAACAGGGATGGGAAGGGACCTCGAAAGACTATCCAGTCCAATACCCCTGACACAGCAGGATCCCCTAGATCCAGTTGCACAGGAACATGGCCAGGCAGGTTTGAAATGTCTCCATAGAAGGAGACTCCACAACCCCCTGGGCAGCTCGTTCCTTCCACCTCTCCTCTCTGAAGGCACTGCCCAGCCTGTAGCCAGCTCACCTCTGCGCTTCCATCCCTTTACGACCACTGATAGGGATGGAGAGTCGATCACTGAGCTGAAGGCTGGACACCAGCCTAGTCTGGAGCTCCAGGCATCTCTGCCCATGGCTGATGAGCGTTTGATGGGCAGGAGAGAGCACAGCAGCCTGTTTCTGATGTGGGCCACCCAAACCCAGCAGCGACCATGTGCCCTGACCTCCTGTGCCCGCACACGGGCTCCCAGCTCCCTGGAGCTGTGGAGGCAGCAGGGCGTCTGCTTTAATGTCCAGCAAAGACAGTTGAGCAGCCCTCTGTGCCCAGCAGCATGACCATCCCCTCTCTGCTGTCAAAAGCTTCTTGGCTTTCCTTCTGCTCCTTTGATCCTTTTGCTTTCCTTAAACCAATCTCCGGACACTTGGTTTGGTGGGTGCCCAGAGTTTAAAAAGATCTTCTGTTTCTGCAGAACCTGGGGGCTTCTCATCTGGCTGCAGCTGTCATCAGGCTCCTGCCACTGTCCCAGCACCAACACAATGGCCTTCTGCGGGCTGGGCCAGTGAAAGTGAGGGACACACAGGAATTTCTTTGAAGGGGAGATGTCGGCCTCTAACTGCAGCTTTGAACCTCCTTCCCAAATCCCAGAGAAACTGACACAGTCGATCCTGTCCGTCAGCAGCCCCATCTCCACACTGAAGGTTACCCTTCCGTCCGTGCCACCGTCCCGATGACGGAGCAAGTCTGTCATCCCTGCAAGTACAGTGGGTTTTGAGAGTAGCCTGGCCAGCCAAAGTCTGACCTGGGACAGCAAGTGTCATGGCCAGAGCGGGACTGTGACAGCACTGCGGGGAACTGATGCCTGCGAGCTGCTCGCTCACCTGCCCAGGAGCCACGGGAGGCTCCACCGGTGTGCAAGAGCTCCAGGGACTGGGGTTGTGTGGGATCACTGAACAGAGGACCTCAGCCCTGTGCCACCCAGGCCGGCTGAGGGGGTTTTGCACAGCCCAGGCTGAATCCCAGGCTCAGCCCTGTTCCACCCTTGCTGGCTGAGGGGGTTTTGCAGAGCCCAGGCTGATGCTGGCTCCTGGCTCTTTGTTTTCCCAAGGATTCTGACTCCGTCTCGTTCCCTCTGGTCATGGGCAAGCTCTCGGACCTGAGCTGTTCCTCTCACAAGGCTGACAGTGCCAGGATAAAGCTCTCTGATTTATGCCACCCTGACACTTGCTTGGCTCCGACACCTGGCAAGGACCATCCTACCTGCCCTGTCAGAACTGTTTGCTGAACCCTAAATCAAAGGAGGCTGTTCCCTTCCTCTCCTTTTCCTCCGACAGCTTGCAAAGCATTTCCACTTGCCCATGGCCAGCACCCTGCTCCCCATAACACGCTAAGCCTCCCGACATGATGTTTAGCACATGTTCCCTCGCGCTGCCCACCCCCTGCTCAAAGACTGCCTTATAGTCTGCAAATGGGATGAAACCACAGCGCAGCCCCGCGCCTTGGCTCCGCTCCCGCCCAGCTCCACCACTGCCAGAACCTCTTCTGCACCTTTCGAGCCCTGATGTCTGTTCAGAGGCTGCCAGCAAGGCTGCAGGGAGAAAAGCAGGAAAAACTCCCTGTGCATGTGAAGGAGAAGCAGAGGCACCAATGCACCGATGAATGTCCTGCATGGTCACTGCCCGCCGGGCCCTGCCCATGGCTCACCAGTGCGCAACCCATGCAAGGTGGGTCTCCTCCTTTGTTCCCTTTCTGGGGAACAAAAGGCTCAGGGAGGAGAGATCCATCACGCCATGAGTTTGTCTGGGACTGCTGCCACCATCAACAGAGCCCAGGCACCAGAGAGATGCTCCTCAGGATCTGTCGGGGCAGGAGATGTGGGCTCAGCCCCTGCTCAGGCACTGGGAGCCTTATCTTGGGGATCAGAAAGTTCTTCAGAAGAGCTAATGAGGGTGGATACAATGGGCTGTGGTTGTCTTTGTAAACAGGGAACCTCAGCCACTAGAAGGGATCAAAGCCACGATGTTCACCGAAAGCCGCAGACTGTTACTGCTCAGGCTGGGGGAGACTTTTCTGCTGGCACCGGGCTGTTAGCAAGCACCCAGGGCAACTCGTGAGGGGCTGGAAGTCAACAGCACATTCCGTCACCCTCCCATATTGTGTCCTATCACCCTTTCACATCCCATCACCCTCCCATCTCATGTTCTTATGTCCCATCATTCTCCCATCTCATGTCCCATCACCCTCCCATCTCATGTCCCATCACCCTCCCATCTCATGTTCAATCACCCTCTCATGTTGTGTCCCATCACCTCCTCATCTGGTGTCACATCACCCTCCCATCTTGTGTCCCATCACCTTCCCATTTCCTCTCAATGGTTACTGAGGTGACAGCAGTGCCGGATGCTGCCGCTGGGAATCGGAGTGGAGCTGCTTGGTGGCAGAGCCCAGCGCGAGGCAGCAAGGAGCCCGCAGTGTCTGCTGTGCTTCAGCCTCTCCAGACGGGAGAGACGGGGGCAGCAAGGGAGGAGGAAGGAAGAGGACACATGGAGAGAGGAGATAGCCGGCAGACAAAGAGCATCCAAGCTCCCACTGCTGTAACCAGCCTTCCAGCGGCACTGCTGGTGTTTTCCCAGCTCCCACCATGAGGAAAGGCTCTGTGCTCGCCAGGGCGCTCCTCTTGGCTCTCGCACCGGGCCTGGGGGCTGAACAGGGGGCATCTGTGCCCACACTGGCACCTCCCTCTCTGTTTATTTCTTGGCTCCATCCTCTCCAGTTCTGGCTGTGCTGGGCTGGTATTTTAGGAAGCAGCCCCTAGGGAAACCGAGCTCTTCTCTGAAACGGGGAGCAGTGGCTGCCTGGCAGCACCTATGCCCGAGGGACCATCTGCACCGGAGAAGCCAGACTGATGCTCCCAAACGCCAGCGATCCGCAGCCGCCGCTGCCTGAGCTCTTGGACTTGTCCCAGCGACCTGGAGCTGTTTGCCCGGCTCCTGCACAAGACCCAGATTTTAATGCCAGCTGAGCAGCTGTCTAAATGTTCTGTGACATTTCGGAGGCAGAACAGATCCTGCTGTTCCAACCTCTTGGTTCTGAGAGCAGCTCCCTTTGCCCCTTCTTGCTTGCAGGGAACTTTATTTGTTTTAAAGCTTTGCTGATCATTTCCAGCAGACAGCTGACCCGCTTCGATCCTGGTCCCCATCCCAGGACACCCTGTGGGCCAGCTGCCACTTTGTCTCCACAGCCTGTCCCTCATCAGTCCCATGCTCCTCCGCGTTCAGTGCCTCCCTGCCTCTTCAAGCCCTGCCCAGTGTGGAAGCAGCTATTCTGGTCATTAGCCGGCCCCTTCTAGCTGCGCTTGAGCCTCTGCAGCCTCCGCCTGTCCCACTGTCTCCAGGCTGCCAGCAAAGAGAAGCTGAAAGCGTTGCCGGGATGGTTAATTGGAGTGAACTGCAAAGCTCCGCTGCTGAGGCGCTGCCACCTCGCTAACAAGTCTGTTCTCTGGGCCTCAAAGCTGACGGGAAAGACCCTCCTCTAATGAGCTTCACAACAGCCCCACGAGTTAGCAGAACGGGTTCAGACGTGCCCCAGATGGACCTCAGAGCCAAGTTTTCTGCAGAGAAGGAGTGCGTTGATGTCTAGGGATGGTCCCATGGCCCCAGCACCCTGGGGAGAGCCACACAAGGTGGGACCTGGACAGAGCTGCTCCTCAGCCTGCTGATGGAGATGACCTCCGGCTGTCCCAGCAGGAGCACCCAGCCTAAGGGACAGCCCCTCGCACCCTCGCACCAAGGAGCAGCACTGCTGGCTGCAGACCTGGCCATGTTTATGCTGTCCAGCAGTGTCCTGAAGACAACCGGGTCACCCCATGGCACCAGAGCCCGACTCTCTGGGACCCTTTCAGAGCACCATCACAAAGCCCAGCGGTGACAATATGTTCTCCCCACAAAGCCCTCCAGTGAGAAGAGGCTGTTAAATGCTCAGGTGTTCACTCTGCTCTTGGTAAGGAGGAGCCAGCAGCTGCTGTCGAGCGACAGGGCTCCTGCGCGTGGACCAGTCTCGAAGACAAATCTCCTCCTGCTCTGTCCCACACGGTGAGCTCCAATGAGTGGGAAATACCTCCAAGCCCTTGCCTTTCCCTGTGCAGGACCAAGCTGCATGTCGCCAGTGACAAGGATTCCAACCCAACCAGGCAGCGATGGCTGCTTGCAGGGGCCCGAGAAGGAGCCAGCAGGGAGTGGCCATGAACAGAGCCCACACTAATCAGAAGGTTCCTTTCAGAGCCACGGACGTGCACGTGGCTGCAGCAAAAGGCCACATGAAGAGCCCTTTCTCATGAGCAGCATGGGCTCTGCCTCGCCTCTGGCACACGCCGGCTTCTTCTCTGCCCCGTGTCCTCACCGCTCATTTTCTAAAGCACCCAAGCAGCTCATCTCTCAGTGTCTCTCTGGAGCCCCTCATCCATCACTGGCTCGTTCTAGGTTGCTAGCGCCTGGTGAGGCTGGCATCATGGTCTGGTGACTGGTGTGAGGAGAAGGGCTGAGAGCTGGGTGCCACGTTAAAGAATTTCAGAGAGGAGGGACTGGGTGGATGAAGCTGCGTTGTGGGAAGACAAGTCCACATGGTCCTCTAAGGGCAGAGAATCACAGAATCACAGGAAGGACAGAGAGGACCCTGTGGGACTTGCTGGAGGCTTAGAGGAGACTGGGCCAGTGCTGCTGGTCTCAGTGTGAGCTCTGTACTGGGGCTGGACAGTGGCTCATCCTGTCCCTCTGTGGAATCACAGAATCCCAGAATATGTGGGATAGGAAGAAACCTTGTTAGATCATCTAGTCCAATCCTCCTGACACAGCAGGATCCCCTAGATCCAGTCATTAGGGATTGGAAGGGACCTCAAAAGATCACCCAGTCCTCCTGCCACGGCAGACTCCTTTAGATCCCGTTGCACAGGAACAGCCCAGGTGAGTTGGAAACATCTCCAGAGAAGGAGACTCCACAACACCCCTGGGCAGCCCCTGCCAGGGCTCTGGCACCCTCCCTGGGAACAAGGTCCTTCTCCACTGATGTGGAACCTCCTCTATTCCAGCTCACACCGATTGCTTGTTGTCTTGTCACTGGGTGCCCCAGAGCAGAGCCTGGCTCCAGCCTCCTGACACCCACCCTTCACATATTGATCAACATCCATGGAGTCACTCCCTCAGGCTCCTTTTGTCCCAGCTCAAGAGCCCCAGCTCCCTCAGCCTTTCCTCATCAGGGAGATGCTCCCTTCCCTTCATCATCCCTGTGGCTCTGCACTGGCCTCTCTCCAGCAGCTCTGTGTCCTTCTGGAACTGAGGGGTCCAGAGCTGGGCACAGACACATCTGAAGGCAGAACGAGGGCAGCTACAGTAGCAGTGCTTGGTGCAGGCCCAGGCCTGACAGCTGCTCTTTGCACCATCACTGGGGCTTTCTGCTCCTTTCTGGCTGGCAAGGGAGCCCTGGGGCACTGGGATGACTGGAAGCACCTCTGAGCACCGCAGATTCCCAACTGCCACCCACTGTGCTGCCCACCAGCTGGACACGTGCGGTGCCAGTGCAGCCGTGCACAGAGCAGCGCGGGAGCAGCAGGATGGGGCAGCAAGCAGGTGCCTGGGTCCCCGAGCAGCTCCCAGCTCCATTTCCAGGCTGCTGTTAGCACTACAAACCCATGGAGAGCCAGCTCTCATTCTGGGAGACAGCTCTCCCTGCACAGAAGGTCTGAACACTCCTGAGGGACCTGCAAGATGGGCTCAGCTACTCCATGGGGTGCCAAGCTCTTGGCCTTTAGATCTGATGGCTGTGCTGAGGCTGGCTGGGCCTCCCCGCCTCTCCAGGAACACCCACAGTCTGCTTTGTGCTTTGGCGGAGCCACGAGGGTAGTGAGCAGCTCTTTCCCCAGCTGACCCTCACTGCTCAGCCTAGGGCAGCCCCCTGGGCCATGATGCCGCTGCTGCTCCCAGACTGGAGGCCACAGCGTCACCCCAGATAACCTCTGGCACGCAAAGGGGAGGGAGGGCAAAGCGCAAGGGGACAGTGAGAGCAGAGCGAGGGGCCATCTATCAGCAGGCACTGATGGCGTGAAAGAAAGAGACGAGGGCATAAATCAGGGCCCGCACTGGGAATAAGCAGGATGGGTGACAGGCAGGAGCCGGTGATTTGTTACCCCCATTAAGTGTCAGGAGGTGCAGATAGTGTGGCTGGGGGACTCTAGACCTCATTTCAGCAAGAGCTGGGTGTCTTGGCTGCATGAAGCCTGCCTGTTGCTCAGCAACTGCCAGGACCCCAGGGCAGGGGCAGCAGAGCAACTCAAAGAGCACCCTAGTGCCCTGACTGGGTGCTGCCCCAGCCAGGAGACCCCTGCGAGGCAGAATGGAGCCTGAGGGCCTCACTCCCGCCCTCTGGGGGTGCCTTCACCCAGGTGCCCTCTCCACGTCCTCCAAGGAAGCGATCCCAGGCTGCAGCGATCTCAGGCAGGGGAGGTTTATCTTCCCTGGGCAGTGGCTGAGGTGGATTATGGAGCCAGGCTCTGCTCAGGGGCACCCAGTGATAGCACAAGGGGCAGCAGGTGGGAGCTGGAACAGAGGAGGTTTCACATCAATGTGAGAAGGACCTTCTTCCCGGTGAGGGTGCCAGAGCCCTGGAAGGGGCTGCTCAGGGGGGGTTGTGGAGTCTCCTTCTCTGTAGAGGTTTCGAGTCCTGGCCACGTTCCTGTGTGACTGGATCTAGGTGATCCTGCTGTGGCAGAGGGATTGGTCTGGATGTTCTTCCGAGGTCCCTTCCCATCCTTAATGTTCTGGGATTCTGTGAGTAGGGGACGTCCAGCCTGACGCCACCCTGAGCAGATGCTTCTGCAAAGCACCTTCCCAGGGGCTCATACTGGTGCCAGCACATCTGTCCTGCTGGTGTCCTTCATGGGTTCCTCTGTCTCCAGCCCTCCTGGGGAACCCCACAGCCGAGGGATCATGAATTGGGCTGCTCAGCGGGCTCGGAGCAGCCTCTACGTGGCTGTGCCCCCCATTCCTGGGGCTGTGTGCCCTGCTCTCTGGTTATTCTCCAGCCCTCCCCAGGGCAGCGTTCTGCGCTGCTGCCCTGCACTTCAAAGGTAAATGAGACCCTACACGTTTAATTGGAGCCGATTTCCTCCCTGTTGTCAGGTTAGCAAGGGGGGATTAATGGGGCTAAGGCTCAGTCCTCTGGAGACACCCAAACATTTCAACACATGGGGCAGCCCTGGTAGCGTGGAAAACAGGCGGTGGGGAGCTGGAGGTAACTGCAGCTGATCGGCAGCAGCTGACACCCATAAATCTCCCCAGACACCCAGAGCTGCTACCTGCCCCCACCTCCCACCCCTTTATTTAAGCTCTGGGGGTTTCTGAATGAAGCCTGGAGCAATTAAACTCTTTTTCATCAGACACTCTGCCTCCACCTCACCTCCTGCTCAGCCCCATATCCTGGGGAGTGGAAGGACTGGGAGGCTCCAGCAGCCCTGTGCAAGGCTGGATAGGACAACCCAGCCAAGGGCTACTGCTCTGCTCCATCCCTGCAGCCTCCACCTGCTCTGGACAAGGGTCCAGCTCCCATGCAGCTCCTCAACAGGCTTGAACACCCCGGGGCTGGAGCAGGGCACTGTCTATCCTGCTTGGCTGCATCACTGTCCCACCATGTCCCCTCACCCCTCCTGAGTGCTCATCCATGAAGAAGGGGCTTTGCAGGGAAGGATGAGGAGGTAAGAGAGATGCTACCAGGTGAGCTCCAGCCCTGGCCCCATGGGTCACCTCATGATCCTGCTGCTCCTGGAGAACAGGGAACCCCCAGTCACACAAAGCTCTGGCAGCTGAGCCCTTCCTGCCTGTGATCCAGCAGAGCCGCTGATGGATTAAAGACTGCCCAGAAGGGCTGGGAGACGGGGGTTTGTTTGCACAGTTCTAGGGTCACTCCGTGGCTCCCTGAGAGCCCAAAGCACTCGTGCTGCCAGGCTCAGGGATGCAGCTGGCCCCAACAGCCAGCCCCAGCCAGCCCTGCTGCCCTTCCAAAGGAGGGAGGGCCAGGCAGATCTGGGGCTACCCCAAAGGATTTAGGATCCCACGGTATCACCTCCTTGTCATCAAACAGGCAGCAAACCCCATTCCTGACCACTTGCCCCACACCCTGGGGCATGCATGGTGCCAATGCCATGCCAGTGGCCAGTGGCAAGGGCTGCTGGGTGGCCCAGGGGGTGGTCTACCCAGGCAGAGCATCCCCAACACCCCCTTTAATTCAACCGCAAAGCATAAGCCTAAGCCATCCCCTGCTGCGAGGCTGAAGCGCACAGACGCTGACCCGACTTGGTGTTTAACAACCACCCAGGGAGCCCCAGTGGCCCTCAAAAGCACTAGAACCCCCAGGCCAAGGGGGTTAATCAGTTCTCGTTCCCCTGATGGCTTTTTCTGGTGCCTCTGGGTGGTACTGTCCCCCACAGCCACCCAGTCCCGCGCAGCTGCAGGTGGGTGGAAAAGAAATGGCCCCGTGCTGGGTCCTCCAGCTCCAGGGAGCAGCAGCGGCACCCCTGCTCCCTGGGCTACTGCCTGCAGACAGAGGGCTTGTTCCAGGGGATGGAGGGGTCTCATTCTGACACCAAACGTCACCTCTGTCCCTTGGGAAAAGTGCTGAGCGTGGGCCCTCCCCTGGCTCAGTCGATGGTGCCCTGAGTGTGTCAGTCCCCAAAACACCCCCCACCGGGTGTGGGGGAAACCCTGAGGGAGGGGCAGCAGGGGGAGGAGGAGGTTGGGAGCGAGGAAGGGCAGAACCGACCTCAGCAATGAGCACTGTGTGATAAAGTTCCTCCCTGGGCTTTCCAGCAGCCCCTATTGCCCACGGGAGACTGGAGCAGCACAGAGAACTCTTCATCCGCTGCATCCTGCCTGTCCTCCTGCCCGCCCCGGCTGTGCCGCTGCCCCTGCATCTCTCATCAGGCCCAGGGTCCTGTCTTTATTTTTCCAAGGTGGAAGAGAGTGAAAAGCCTTTGATGCCAGGAAGCAGTGGAGAGTCTATTCTGCTCCTGGAATCAAAGATACAACTTGCCAAGCGCCACTTCTTCTTCCCCAGCCCCGGGCTCCCCACGATCCCCATCCTTAGCTCTGGCCTCCCCACACTCCCCACCTCCCTCGACCAGGTGAGCTCCTCGAGCAAAGGGACGCAGGAGATGGAGCAGTCTCAGCTCTGGTATCCAGCCCATCTCCTCAGCCATCACCCATCACCTGTCACCCATCGCCCATCGTATACTGCCCATCACCCATCACCTACTGCCCACCACCCATCACCTACTGCTCATCACCCATTGCCCATCACCCATTGCACTGGGATGGCTGAGCTGCTCCTCCCCAGGCCCCCCTGTGCTCCCTGAGCACCACCCATTGGGACAGCCCCGGGTCACTGGCACCTTCCTGGGTGTCAGAGAGGCCATGGAGGGTCCCACCCCTGTCCCCACCCAGCTGCAGAGCCAAATTTAGCTGTTTGGAGGAGCAGGGGCTGCAGGCAGCCGCTGGGCTGACCTCTGGGCGCTGCTGGCTCTGTGATTCATAGAAGGCTGAGCCCAGCCCTGTGAAGGGGAACAATCCCTCTCCTCTGCAGCTGAAGCATTTCAGAGCCGCCCAGCTTTTCATTGGAGAGAAAAGCTCTTGCCCCTCTCTGCTGGTGCAGCGGGAATGCTGCAGAGAGCAGGGGAGTCTTCCCTCAGCCTCCTCTTGCCCAGGCTGAGCAGCCCCGGCTCCCTCAGCCTCTCCCTATCAGCCCTGTTCTCCAGACCCTGACCCAGCCCAGTTGCCCTTCTTCACCCCAGTATAGGGGCAGGACCACCTCCTCGGTCCTGCTGGCCACTCTGCTGGTGGCCATTGTTTCCCAGGGCTGCGCAGCGCAGTTCTCCGGAGCTGCAGGCTGCTGCGTCTTTGTTCACAGCTCTTCGGAGCTCCATCTTCCCAGGAGCAACAGCAAACCCATGTGAGGGGGAGAAGTGAAGGATTTTCATGCTACTTTTGGGGCCGTGTCCTACTTTCTGGTGCTGCTTTTCCTGACCAAGAAGCCTCCAGGGCAGAGCCTCTGTGGACACCCAGCTCTTGCCCTTCTGCACCCGTGCAGCATCCCCGATGGAGCCTGGTGTCACACTCGGACTCCTGGGGTTGCCGCTCACTGGGGTTGCTGCTGGAAGCTGTTGGAGAGGAGGGTTGGGAGCCGCTCGGAACCTCCCAGAACTAAAGTTTCATTGACGCCTGGTGAAAAGAGGTTCTCGCGGGCTGCCCAAGGCCAGCTGCTCTGCCCTGCCGGGGATGAGTTTCTCGCTGGCTCTGCTCCCATAGGCAGCCCTGCAGGTGCTGCAGAACGGACTGTTCTAGGTGCTGGCGGGGCTGTGAGCCCTACAGGAACAGCAGCAGCATATCGGGCACTCTGGGCGCCCACCCCCACCCCAGCTCCAACCTTCACCCCCTCAGCAAAGCCCTTCTGGTATCACAGACCCACCCTCCCCGCTGGAGCACCCCGCGATCACTCAGTCGCCTGTTCAACAGAGCAGAGCTGCTGGAACGGGCAGTCACCCCAAACAGCTCCCAGCTCTGCTGGTGTCACCCACCACTGCTCATCGTGCAGGCAGGCGTTGGGGAGAGCTCAGTGGCCAATGATTTACATCAGGACCCGAGCTGTAGCACGCATTAATGTTTGAAAGCCCAGTGGGCTAGCAGTGGTGGCTATTACTGCCGTTGCACACCAGCCACACCACCAACATCCCATCCTGCCCAAGCCGGCCAGCCTGATGGTATCCGTGTCCCCCCCACCTGATGGAGCTGCCTCGGCCGCTTCCCTCCTGCACGTCACCGGTGCGGGGACTGTTTTCCCAGTGACAGTTCATGTCTCCTTCAGTTCTCAGTGAAAACAATCCAGCTCCGTTTTATTTTTGGCAGGAATCAAGCTCCCGGCATCAGCTCTGGAATCATAAACAGGAGCGATGCTGACAAACCAGGGGGGAGCAGCGGGGATGACTGAGGTGCAGGAGGGACCAGCTGATGGGCAGAGATTAAAACAAGTAAACACTCGGACCTAGTAAGTGGTGGGGAACACAATAGCTGTCTGGACATGGAGCTGCTGGAGAGAGCCCAGCACAGAGGCACAGGGAGGATGGAGGGAGGGGAGCATCTCCTGCTGAGAAAAGGCTGAGGGAGCTGGGTCTCTTGAGCTGGGAAAAAAGGAGCCTGAGGGGTGACTTTATGGATGTTGATCAATATGTGACTGGTGGGTGTCAGGAGGATGGAGTCAGGCTCTGCTCTGGGGCACCCAGTGATAGGACAGGGGGCAGCAGGTGTGAGCTGGAACAGAGGAAGATCCCCATCAATATGAGAAGGACTTTCCTCCTGGTGAGGCACCCACAAGGTCAAAGCACCCTGGGCACCACTGTGGGGTCTCAGCAGAGAGAGCTGCTGTGGTCTTGGTGAAAGAAGTCCCTGTGCTCTGCTCAGACAGTTCCCCCCCAAGCCCCGCCAGGGATGATGAGGGTTGGACTGGTCTTTCTTTCGAAGCAAAGCGAGTCCTGGCCCCACCTCCCAGCATATTGGCAGCTCCTGGCTTTGGAGTGGGTATGTGCAGCCCATTGCAGCTGTCTGCGTTATGTCAGCCTTTGGAGATGGGCTGGCTCCTGGCACTGCTGGCCAGCAGAGCGCCAGGAGCCCTTTGTCAAATAAACACGAGCCAGGATCCATCTGGAGCCCAGTGAAGGTGTGCGGAGACCTTCTGGACCAGTTGCTCCAGACAATAACAGCACCAGGTCCCTGGGCTGCCCCTCCTCCCAGCCCAGCCGTCTGCTCCACGCTGGGATGCCCTGGGCCTCTCCAAGGAGCTGCTTTGCCCCAGCTTGAACTCCTGACCCATCCCCTCCCTTTACTTTGTCTTGGTCAGGTCGGAACTTCAACCTCTGCTGCTCCTTCCCTGAGCTGCTGCCCTTCTCTCCTACCAGCAAAAAAGAGGAAGGAGGGTTCCAGCTTCTTCTCAGACACCCAGGCTCCCCTCTGTCTCTTGCTTTTCTTTCCTGAGTTAGGAACCAAAGGCCCAGGAGCTGGGTCCCTGCTGGTAGTGGCTCAGCAGCACCACTAGCTGCTGCCATGGGCATCCCCAGCTCTGCTCCCACACATCCCAGTGCTGGTCCCAGTCTGCCCCGAGTACCCAGCTCATTCCCTGGGCTCCCAGCCATCCATGAGGACCTTCCCTGTGCAAATGCAGCTGTTCTCTCCAGCCTCGGCTCTTCTCATGATTCCCACCGGTGCTGCAGGGCAATGGTACCCTCCAGCCTTGGCTCTTCTCATGGGTCCCACTGGTGCTGCAGGTGGATGGCACCGAGGATGGACCTCCACTGCCTCCCCCAGGTGAGGATGGTCCTCACCAGTTGCAGCTCTGTGGTGGGTGCCAGCCCTCTCAAGACTTTGTAGGGGAAGGGACGACAACTAGGGGCTGATGAAACTGAGACTGGTATAGCAGAACAAGCACGAGGGTGACAGTGAGTGAGTGAGTGGGAACAGGGGGTCTGCACTGGGGTGAGCACAGGGAGCCCTGGTTCTGCTCCAGCACAGGGGGCTGCCTGTGCCTGGGGGGTTCAGTGCAGAGAAGCTGGGACCCATCTTGCGTCCCCATGGGAGGAGGTCCTGGAGCTGCAGAGCAGCAGGGATCCATCCTGCATCCTATGGGAGAAGGTCCTGGAAGTACAGAGCAGCAGGGATCCATCCCGCATCCCCATGGGAGGAGGCTCTGGAGCTGCAGAGCAGCTGGGACCCATCCTGCATCCCCATGGCGGGAGCTGGGGCTGCAGAGCAGCATCCAGAGGAGATGGGGTCTGCTGCTTGGGAACGCAGACCTGGAGACCAAATAATCCCCCAGCTGAAGACCGGAATAACCTCCCCAAGTTAAAGACAGGGGCCAGGGCTGGTTCCCCTGGGAAGCCTCTCCCTTGCAGCCAGACCCTGCTCGCCACAGGCTGCATGGTAGGGGATTTCCATGCAAATGCTCCTTGGCAAAAGGCCCTTCGGAAGCTGCTCATACTGGTGGAAGGCTTTGACGAACATGCTAATTAATGAGGAACAATGCGGAGGCTCCCTGGGCCATGGGAGCCCCAGTGTCCCCCCATCTCGCTTTCCAGTCCCCCCCCCCGAGCCATTTGCATAAGAAGAGCAGCTTTGTATCTGAGACCCTCATCTGCTGCTCACTCCTCCACCTGAAATCAGGCTCCCAGGGTGGGACGCCGAGGCATCTCCACAGCAACCCCCCCCTCCAGCCGGGAAACATCAGCCATGAGGGAAGGGGGCTCGTTAGGGCCATTGCTATGCACAGCCTGTGCTCTGCAACAGTCTCTGCAGCAGTCCAGAGCTCCCACCAGGCACAGGTACCCCAGATGCTGGGGATGCAGGAAAGAGCCAGAAAGCCCAGCCCTTGCACCCCTGAATTCCCATATGTAGCAGGATTCCCCTGCAGGGTGGGACATTTCAGCAGCTGCTGAGAGCTCCCTTGGTCCTCTCTGCTGCTGGAGGCCCTGACTCAACCAAGGGGCCATTAAACACCGGGGTCAGCTCTCACAAGGGGCACCTGCACCCTGGAAATGGGTTCAGTGGCTCTGGCAGCTCTGTTTCCATCATGTTTGCTCTGCTGTGGAATGGGATGGGGGGGTAGATGGAGGGATTTTGCTTCTCACAGCAGCCCCAAGTGACCTTCTGGTGATGAGAGACTGCTGGACCCCCCCCGGAGGCAGGCAAAGGGATGCTGCAAGTGTCAAAGAGCAACTTTCTGCTGCTCGGACCATCCTGCAAGGCCCAAGAGGATCAGCAAGGGGAAGGGGGTGATGATGCTGGCATGAGCCCTACCAGAAATGTCTGCGATGGGGGGGCTGTGGCCCCGCACTTCCTCCTCTCAGGGATTTGGACTCTTGTCCGATGCCCCAGGAGCCACCACTGGGACCCTAAATAGTTCGTCAGGGTAGGGATGTTGGGAGATGCTGCTCAGGGGCACAGGGGTGGCGTCTTGCTGCTCCTGAGGACGGCTGCGAAGCAACGAGGAGGAAAGCCCTAAGGGAGAGGGACGTGGGCAGGAACCCCAGGATCCACGAGCTGGCAGCACAGCAGAGGGGTGGCAGCAGCCACAGCCCCTCAGCAGGTTCCAGTCTCCCACCCTGGCCCAAACACTCCTCCTGCAGGTGCGGGATGTGCCCGAGACACCCCGGAGCGGGTCCGGTGGAGTTTTCAGTGGGAACAACCCCACGAACCTGTCCCTGAGCCTGAATTCCTCCTTTTCCCAGCAGGGCTCTCCGCGTTGCTTCGCATTCGAACAAGGGATTAACCCTCAGGGCTGACTGGATGGGTGCTGGAAGGGTTCCAGAAAGTCAGAGAAAGTGCCCAGCCTCTCTTCTGCAACCTCTGCCTTCCTGCAGCAAAAAGGAATCCTTTGACGAGTTCCACCCCTGTGCCCAGTCCAAGGCTAAGATCGACAGAGCTTTGGGAAGGAGCTAAACATGCGATTTCCATAACAATCAACAGCTACAGTGCTGACCTACAGCCCTACTCACCCTGGACACGCCTGGCTGCTCTTCTCTGGCAGCTGCCACAACACCCTGAGAACACCCCGACTGCACTGGGCACCCCGACTACACTAAATCCCAGAATGCCAGAGCATCAGGGATTGAAGGGACCTAGAAAGACCATCCAGTCCCATCCCGTGACACAGCAGGATCCCCTAGATTCAGTCGCACAGGAACAGCCCAGAAGGGTTTGAAACGTCTCCAGAGAAGGAGACTCCACAACACCCCTGGGCAGCCCCTACCAGGGCTCTGGCACCCTCACTGGGAACAAGGTCCTTCTCACATTGATGTG
This sequence comes from Rhinopomastus cyanomelas, assembly GCA_013400115.1. Taxonomy (NCBI): domain Eukaryota; kingdom Metazoa; phylum Chordata; class Aves; order Bucerotiformes; family Rhinopomastidae; genus Rhinopomastus; species Rhinopomastus cyanomelas. Next base: position 122,117 of record VXBP01009264.1, on the reverse strand, counting down.
GAACCTCCTCTGTTCCAGCTCACACCCACTGCCCCTTGTCTTGTCATTGGGTGCCCCTGAGCAGAGCCTGGCTCCATCATCCTGACACCCACCCTTCACATTTTAATCAACATTCATGGAGTCAGCCCTCAGGCTCTTTTTTTTCTCAGCTCCAGAGCCCCACCTCCCTCAGCCTTTCCTCAGCAGGGAGATGCTCCCCTCCCTCCATCATCTATGTGGCTCTGCACTGGGGTCTCTCCAGCAGCTCTGTGTCCTTCTGGAATTGAGCAGCCCACAACTGGACCGCAGCCCCGGTGTTGGTGCTCACAAGCGTCGCTTTGGCCACTGAAGGTGCTGATCCAGCCTGTGATTTCTGTGCTGCTGTTCAATCGCCTGGGAAAAGGGGTGGAAATCGTAAACTCTGATTCACCAGGATCTTTGCAGAAACGTTACAGGCTGGACCAATTAATTACCCATTAAAAGTTCTGCATGTGAGCATCGCATTGTGCCGGAGCTCATTGAAGCCACTCAGCCACACAGTTGCTCTGCCGGTGCTTCAGTGCGGTTTATCAGCCAACAAGCTTAGAAACACAACAGCCACAGCAACATGTTGCTCTCGGAGCTGCTGCTCGAGGCCCTCGAGCCATCCCGAACATCGTGCGCTTGCCCACAGCTCTGGCTGCTCTGCGGGGTGCTGGAGCTCCAGCCTGCATCTGGGAACCTGAGGGAGACCCTGGCACTTGGAGACGTGGCCTTAGAGCATCTCCTCCTCTGAGCACCCCAGCTACAGTGTGATGGACGAGGTGTGGATGATGCCTCAGGGACACACGGGTGATGCCTCAAGGCATCACAGTCGTACAAGGTGGATTTATCAGGTCAAAGCTCTGCTTGAGGGATGGGAAAATCCCCTCTTTTCTGAGGCTAGAGGTGATGCTCCTGTCTTGGGAAGCTGTTTCTGCATCTGCTGCGCGGACGAAGCCTGGGAAAGCAGCGACCTGAGCGAAGCAGATGGAGGCTGGAGGTCTTTTCATGACTTAACATTTCTCTCCACTGCACTGAGGCCATAATTACAAGGCCATAAAGGTGCTTATTTCCTGACAGCTAGTCAGGACAAGGAGAAACCTCCCTCACCAGCCCAGCTCCAGGTTTCCATTGTGTTTTTCAATCATGTTTGTGTTTCCCTTGCGCTTCCAGGAGCTGCACAGGCCACATCTCCAGCAGTCGCTGCTGTGTGTTGGAGGGGGATGGAGAAGGTCAGGGGTCAGAGCCAGGGAACTTGGAGAGCTCCAGCTGAGCTCAGAGCTGCTGAACAACACAGGATTTAATTACGAAGGAGGCTGTAAGTGACCTTCAGCCAGGCTCTGAGCTTTCACCACGGGTTTTCACTCGTGGCGTTGTTCTGCCAACCTTATGGACTCTGTGTGCCCACGGCTGAGTTGTGGATCAGTGGCCCCCACTCAGCAGCAAGAGCTGCTGGAAAATCAGCTCTGGTCCCACTTAGCACAGAAATGGCTATGGGTTCCTCAAAGGCCAGCAGGATTGAAGGACAAAGAGCGAGAGATAAAGACCCAGAGAACACCCTCAGGCTCTCCAGAGCAAAGCTCTTCCCTTGCATTGATGCCACCGCCTCCCCAGGATCTGCAGCAGACACAAAGCATCTGGCAGGGAAGAGGCTGGAGCAGATAAGTATCTCCCTTTGATCTGGCAGACAGACCCAAGGGGCTGGGAAGGACCTATATCCAGAGCATCTGAGCAGCCCGGGCACACAGAGGGCAGTCTGTAGAAGCATCCTGCGCTATGATGACCCACAAGCCATCCTCCTTGTCCTGCACAGGCCTGCCACCCTTTCCCCTTGATGGGGAGTGGGTCTCTTGAGCACCACCACGGGGTCACAGTTCTTCTGACTCCTTTGTCCCCTCCCTTCTCTGGCTGTCACCCTCTTCCCCTCAACCACCATGTGCTCCATTTGTAAAAGCTGCAATTAATAATTATTATTAATAATAAAACACACCCTCCAGTGCTGCTGCTTGTGTCATTCTCTGTCTGGGGCTGCTCACTTAGGGGCAGCCAGAAACAGCCCCTAACCCTGACACCCTCCCTCCAGCTTCTTCTGACAGCTGCTGGGAAAAATAATCCAACCCCATATTTCTTCCTTTTTCCCCCCTTGGTGTGGGGAGGGCTGCCCTGCTGAGACCCCCTGGGAATGGAGAGGGATGAGTGGGTGCTCCTTAGGCCCCTCTGCCCTGCAGCCCCATCCATCACCTCCTCACTAGCCCTGTAGCTGCAGGGGTGTCCCTGCTGGGGGGGCAGGTCTGTACTGGGGGCAGATCTGTACTGGGGGCAGGTCTGTATTGGCAGCAGTTTCCTGATGGGGGCAGGTCTGTGGGTCTCTGTGGCTGCAGAAATGAGGAGACCACTGACCCTGAGGGCGGTGGGGCCATTGCCACAGGTCCCCATCCCTTGTATCATAGGACAGGGGAGCAGCCCCACCAGGCAAAACTCGCTGCTGGGACACAAACCCGTCCTCAGCCACCAAGGTGCTGATGCTGCTGGCAAGACCAGGCCACCGTGCTCAGGCCAGGCTGTGGGGTTTGCATCCCATCCCTGCCTGGCTCAGCACCCCCAACCCGGGGACAGGGTCCCCAAGCCCAGCACACAGCCCTGTGAGAGCTCCTCAGCAGAGCTGGAACAGATTTGCTGACTCTGGGAGCATTTTGTGTGGATGTCTGGGCTCTGCTGGCTAATGAGGGGAGGACCACTTGTGGGTGCCCCGCGCTTGCTGTCCCCGGGCCAGGTGCAGACATGATTTATTGCACTCCTCAGTCATTACTCTCAGTTGCCCAATTATGCTTTTCACAGCTAAAAACGCTGGGGCTTTGTTGTGGTTGCATCTGGGGATCCTGCAGCATCTGGAAGATGGTAAGGAAGGGATAAAAAGCCTCCCCAGCCAGAGGAAACCAAGAACAGCACCACCAGCACCTCCGCGGGCACTACCTTGCAGTCTGTCATCTCGCTGCATTGCAGCTGGGGGGGGTGCCAGTGTTCCCATGGCCTTGACCCCACGCAGGTCCCGGCGGATGCCCTGGCTGGCGGAGCTGCAGTCTGCTGCATTTGGTACCACTTAACGAAAAGCTGCTGTGATGGCAGGGGGCTGCAGTACTCACCAGGGAGGGTTCAGCCCCGCACAGGTGACACTGAGCTCTGCTGGCTCACATACTGCCCCAGGAACTGCGAGGCAGAGGGAGCCTGGCCTTGGCGGGGCTGAGCACAGCAGAGCCTCCAGCTTCCCACCCTGTCCCTCTGCTTCCACAGCCTTGGGAGAGCTGCTCCCCAAAGGATGACGACTTTGGGGAAAGCTCAAGCTCAGCCCTGCAAGCTCAGCCCAGGAGCAGCCCCTGACCTGCGGACATCAGTCTTCCCCCAAGTTATTGCTCTGAGAGGTCCAGATGCCCCGAGTGAGAGACATGAACCTTTCCCCAGGTTATTCACCTGGGATCTCCATGAGTGGGAGACATGAACCTTTCCCCAGGTTTCTCCATCCCTGGCTGGAAGCAGGTCTCTCGACACTGGCAGCACTGGAGCAGGAAGGGATGAGTAGTCTCCCAGCACAGGGGGATCCTGTGCTGGATTCAGATGGGATGCACCCGCATGTGCTAAGGGAGATGGCAGAAGTCATCGCTAGGCCACTCTCCATCATCTTTGCTAGGTCCTGGGAAACAGGATCGGTGCCTAGGGACTGGAAAATAGCAAATGTGACCCCAATCTTTAAAAAGGGAAAGAGGGAAGACCCGGGTAACTATAGACCGGTCGGCCTCACCTCCATCCCAGGAAAGGTGATGGAACAATTTGTTCTAGAGGCTGCTTCCGGGCACATCAAGGACAGGAGGGTCATTAGGGACAGTCAGCATGGCTTTACAAAAGGAAAGTCATGCTTGACCAACCTGAGAGCCTTTTATGAGGGCGTAACCAGGTGGATGGACAATGGCAGAGCTGTGGATGTGATCTATCTTGAATTAAGAAAGGCATTTGACACGGTCTCTCACAGCATCCTTGCAGCCAAACTGAGGCAGTGTGGCCTGGANGCTCCTCAGTTCAAGATGGATGTGGAGCTGCTGGAGAGAGTTCAGCGTAGGGCAACAAAGATGATAAAAGAGGTGGAGCACCTCCCTTATGAGGAGAGGTTGAGGGAGCTGGGTCTCTTTAGCTTGGAGAAGAGGAGACTGAGGGGTGACCTCATTAATGTCTACAAATATTTGAGGGGTGGGTGTCAGGAGGATGGCACTGGGCTGTTCTCAGTGTCATGTAGTGATAGGACAAGGGGCAGTGGTTGTAAGCTGGAACACAGGAGGTTCCACATCAACCTGAGAAGGAACTACTTCATGGTGAGGGTGACGGAGCACTGGAACAGGCTGCCCGGGGGGTTGTGGAGTCTCCTTCACTGGAGATGTTCAAGACCCGACTGGATGGATTCCTGTGTGACTTGGTTTAGGTGATCCTGCTGTTGCAGGCGGATTAGACTAGATGATCTTTCGAGGTCCCATTTAATTCCAAGAAGGCCTTGCCCTTTCTAGCTGCATCCCTACATTCTCTTACCAGAGCCTTATAATCACCCCAAGTGGCCATCCCCTCTTTCCATGACCTGTAGGCTTTCTTCTTCTTCTTCAGTTTGCCTAGCAGCTCCCTGTTCAACCACGCAGGTCTTCTGGCTCCCTTCCTTGTCTTATTCCTTGTTGGAATGCTCTTTTCTTGTGCTGCAAGAAAGTGATTTTTGAATGTTGACCAGCTATCCTGAGCTCCCTTGCCTGCCAGTACCCTGTCCCATGGGATTTCCTCTAGCAATTGCTTGAAAAGACCAAAGTTGGCCCTCCTGAAGTCCAGGGTTGTGGTTCTGGTAGCTATTCTGTTCCTACCAAACAATACCCTGAACTCCACCATCTCATGGTTGCTGCAACCAAGGCAACCCTCAACTTTCACTGCTTCAACCAGACCCGCCTTGTTGGTGAGGACAAGATCCATCAGTGCTCCTGGGCTCTTCCACCTTCTGCATCAGGAAATTGTCACCAATGCACTTAAGGAAGCTTCTGGAATGTGGGTGGCTGGCCGAGTGGGTCTTCCCCACTTCTTCTTCATTTTGTTGGCTGTCTTCTCCATTTCCAGGTCAAGTCCAAGCTCATGCTGGAGCTCTCCATCCCTTCCCCAATCTTTCCTCTTCCCAGTTGTTCTTCATCTGTCTCTTCTTCTAGTTGTTCCCCCCGGTGTTAGAAATTATCTCAATCCTGTCACATCTAAGCCTAGGATGTCCAGGAGCACTTCTTCTCCCCTCTGTAAGGGATGAGCCACTCCGGCTGTTGGCTGGTCACGCAGGCTTTGTGGGTGATCCCAAACCCTCCCACCCCCTCAATCCCCAGATCCTGCGAGGAACTGATGCAGCCATGTTCCTGTGCAACTGGCTCTAGGGGATCCTGCTGTGGCAGGGGGATGGAATGGCTGATCTTCCAGGGTCCCTTCCAATCCCTAATAATGGGATCCTGCTGTGGCTGGGGGATTGGATTGTGTGCTCTCTTGAGGTCCCTTCCTATCCCTAATGTTCTGGGATCCTGTGATTCCTCACTCCCCCTCCAGTTCCCTAAGCAGGAGCTGGGAAGCCAGTCCTCACAGCAGGGCTGTCCAAGCCCCATCCTGAGGGACAGTCCTCTGGGGAATCTCAGGGTCAGGCACTTCCCTGCAGCTGGGCAGTTCTCTGCTAAGCAGGGCTCCTGTCAGGCGCTCCCGGCGCAGGAGCAAGCTGCTCATCGCAGGATGGCTTAGATGGGAGAGACACGATTACCCTGAGTGCACAGCGATACAGCAGCACAGCGCATGCCCAGCAGAACCAGCGTACCTGTCCTTGCCCAGTCAGGCAGAGGCTGCAGCCCCTTTGCAAATGCAGCCCAGCCCCAGCAGCTCCATCTTGGACTGGGTTCTGCTGGGTGTTTAGTGTCAGGGTTGATTGATTATGTACTGAGCTGAGGCTGATGCAGCTTGGCCAGAAAACACAGGGCCGGGGAGACACAGGAGACCTTCACAGTTGCTCAAGAGCATCTGATGACACAACATGAGACAAGAGAGGGGTTGCTCAAGGGTCTTGGAGAAGAGCGGTGAGATTCCATCCAGCAAAAGCAAACGAGGGATGAATGTTGGGGACAAAAAAAAATCCTTCCGATGATTCTTGCTGAACTGGAATAGTTTCCCAAATGGATCTGGGGACAGACTGTGCCAGGAGCTGCCTCGGACAAAGGGGAACAATTTACCAACAGCTTCAGGCTTGGCTGGGTAAAGCAGAGAGATCCTGTGCTGCCTGCAACCTGCAGAGCTCTTCAGCAAGATAGCTCTGGTGTCCCTGGGTCTGTCCTGGAGGCTGGGATAGCTCTGGTGTCCTTGGATCTGTCCCTGGAGGCTGGGATGGCTCTGGTGTCCTTGAGTCAGTCCCTGGAGGCTGGGATGGCTCTGTACCAACCTGCCCCCGGGCCGCTGAGTCCCAGCACGGCAAGGGGATGTGATTCCCCCATCCCACACCACCTTGGCTCACCTTCGGCATCGCAATGTGGGAGCCACTGGGGCTATCGTGACCCTGTGTGGGCAGGCACAGGAGAGTCTGGCAAAGGGCCCCCACTCTGCAGCACCCAAGCTGGAAAAGAGGAGCAGTCCCTGCTTTGTTTTCCTAACACACACGAAGTGCAAACAGCACCGGCAGCTCGAACAAGCACAGCCCTCCCCTCGAGAGGAGTGCAGGGATGTTGTAGCTGGGGGGGGGGGCAAGGCTGATCAGCCCCATGTCACACAGGAAGAAAGGGTTTCCATTCACAAAGAAATCATTATGGTTAATTGAATTCATTGTCGCGTTTCATGCAGAAAAGCTCTTCTACAGAGGCTGGGAAAGAAGCCAACAGTTGTACAGAAACGGGCTTCATGTCAGCAGCTACTGCAGCAGGCAGGATGCTCCAGGGTGATTTGCTCTACCTCTCTCTTGTAGTACCTGTATGGAGCTTCTGGGCTGTTTTGTGAGGTGACTGCTATTAGCACCCCCAGCCCCCATGTACAGAGTGGGCTTCAAATACCACCCCTCTGCAACCAGCACCGGCACAACTGCTGCTCACGAGGCTGCTTGGCTCTCACAAAGGAAGAGCAAGGCTGCGGCGCCACTACCCCGAGCACCATCCTGCAGCTGCTGGAGCAGGGCACTGGCTGATATGGCGAGAGATAGCTCAGGATCCCAGAATCCCAGAACATCAGTTATGGGAAGGGACCTCAAAAGATCATCTAGTCCAGTCCCCCCAAAACAGCAGGATCCTGTAGATCCAGTTGCACAGAAACATGGCCAGGAGGGTTTGAAACATCTCCCCGGAGAATGAGACTCCACAATCCCTAGGGCAGCCCCTGCCAGGGCTCTGGCACCCTCACTGGGAAGAAGGTCCTTCTCACAGTGATGTGGAACCTCCTCTGTTCCAGCTCACACCCGCTGCCCCTTGTTTTGTCACTGGGTGTCCTTGAGCAGAGCCTGGCTCCATCCTCCTGACACCTAACCTTCACATATTGATCAACATCCATTGGGTCACCCCTCAGGCTCCTTTTTTCCCAGCTCAAGAGCCCCAGCTCCCTCAGCCTTTTCTCAGCAGGGAGATGCTCCCCTCCCTTCAATGAACCAGGCTGAAGAGCAGACCATTTGGAAAAATAGCCGTGGGTTGGACTAGATGCCCTTTGGAGGTCCCTTCCAACTCTCAGATTCTGGGATTTGAAGAGCCACCACTGTGCAGCAGCAGCCCACAAGGCCAACCCCATCCTGGGCTGCATCAGCAGGACTGCTGCCAGCAGATTGAAAGAGGGGATTCTGCTGCTCTGCTCTGCTCTGGTGAGACCTCACCTGGAGTCCTATGTTCAGCTTCAGAGCCCCCAACACCAGAAGGTTGTGGACTCAATGGAGTGAGTCACGATGAGACCACAAAATTGCTCAGAGAGCTGGAGCCCCTCTGCTCCAGGGACAGGCTGAGAGCCTGTTCAGCCTGAAGAGAAGGCGGCTCCAAAGGCACCCTACAGTGACCTTTGAACTCCTGAATGGGGCTGTCAGGAGGTTGGGGAGGGCTGTTCAATAGGGCAGGGACCGATGATTCTCTGATTCTAACATCATTGAGCCCAACCATTAACCGAGTGCAGTCAAGTCCTGCCTCAACACCCCCATCTCCCCTCAGATCTACCATCTCTAAATCACCTCAAAGTCATCATCACAAGGAACTCTGTGCCCTCCTGATGGCCCCTGCTGCTCCTTGACACTCCTTCCATCTTCCCCCCTGCAGGGAACTGGTGCAAGTGGCAACCCAGCCTTTTTGGGTCCTTGGCACCTCCATGCCTCCTGCTGGGCCTGATCTCAGATGGATCCTTACTTTCTTCCCCTCCTCTACCTGACCTGGTCAGGAGATGTGAAAGCAGCCATGAGCAGCCCCCCAACACCTGCGACACAGGGAAAGTCACCCCGTGGGGAAGTGGCTCAGGGGCAGCTGAGCAGCAACAGCACCTTGGCCAAGGTCACCCCGGAGCAGGGAAGGGCAGCTCCTAAAGCCAGCCCAGGCAGCAACACGGGAAGACCATCCTCTGGAGACACCTCTGCACAACGCTGACTGCCGGAAAATCCTTCCCTGGCCCTCTGAGCTGCGCAAGGGCCTGTGTGCCCCGTGACCGGGCTGATGTCTGTGCTCTGGGCTCCTCATCTGGCCATAGGCAGCTCCTCACAGGGAAGCACCTGCACGGAGGCTGCTGCTGGGGCTGGGCTCCCGCTCCCCACCACCTGCTCTTCAGGCCCGGGCTTGCTCCTGCCGTGCTTGCAGGCATCTTGGCCACATGAACCTTCACCGACACCCCAAAATATGAAAAGGGTGGTTTGGGAAAAGCCAAACCCCAATACAATGGGATGAAGAACTGCAGCATCAGCTCCCTGGTGCTGTAGAGACAGTCTGGGCCGCAGAAGGGGGAAGCACCACGTCCTCCTCTGTTTCCAGAAGAGCTCCAGTCTGCTCACTCCCAGGCCAGTCTCTCGCAACAGGGAGCTCAAAGCAGTGCAGACCCATCCTGAGCTCTGGTTTCAGGCTTTGGGGTACAGCAGGAGCTCAGAAAGCGGCTCTGGAGAGCACGTTCCCTTGGCCTGGGTGGCAGAGCTGCTCAGAAAACACCTCCAGAGCCCCTCACGGCTCAGCGCTGCAGAGAAGCTGCAGCAGGGACTGGGGGTCTGGCAGGACTGTGCTGGGGCAGCTGCCACCAGAGCCACCAGAGCCACCCAGCAGAGCAAGATGGGCAGGTCGGGGTACAGTAGGGCGCACAAGGCAGATATCGGCAGGGGTTGCTGGGGCTCCACTGTGAGCTGCTGGAAGAGTCTGGGCTGAAAAGGTCCCGCTTGGGGCTGGGTGCAGAGCCCGCGGCACAGGCTGGCTCCATCCCAGGCAAGACTGGGCACAGCTGGTAGGATGGTGCAGGATGCTAAGGCTGCCTGTGTGGAGCCACCTGCCAACCAGCAGGTGCCATCCCCCATTTCACACCACGCTGAGATCTCTAGGGAGGAAGCTGCCAGGAGCTGGCAGGTTTCCCATTGCTGAGGAGAGGCACGAAGGACGTCTGAGAGCTCCATGAGGTGATGCAGCCATTAGGGCATCATGGCAGGCATGACACCGAGGTGCTGGAAATGCTGAGACCAGCAGCTCTGGGGACTGACACCAAACAAGAGACCCAGAGACACCCAGCGGGTGAGGGGAGCATGATGGGCTGCAGATGCTCAAGGAGCTGCCGGCCCAGTCTGGCTCACCAACCTAGACAGCTCTGAAGGGAGACGTCAGCAAGCAGTGAGGTGCCAGACCCTGCTCGCTGTCCCCTCCCCAGGTTGCAAAGGGCCACCACTCCCCAGAGAAGGAGACTCCACAACCACCCTGGGCAGCCTCTGACAGGGCTCTGGCACCCTCACTAGGAAGAAGGTCCTTCTCACATTGAAGGGGAACCTCCTCTGTTCCAGCTCACACCCACTGCCCCTTGTCTTGTAATTCGGTGCCCCTGAGCAGAGCCTGGCTCCATCGTCCTGACACCCACCCTTCACATATTGATCAGCATCCATGGGGTCACCCCTCAGGCTCCTTTTTTCCCAGCTCAAGAGCCCCAGCTTCCTCAGCCTTTCCTCATCACGGAGATGCTCCCTCCATCATCCCTCAGGCTTTTCTCCTGCTGCCTCCCCGACCCATCCTGGGGAAATCACTCAAGGGGGAGTTCCGGGGCTGCAGGGCCAGAGCAGGCAAGGAGGCAGCATCAGCTGAGTGTTGCTGGCCCCTATCCCCCAGCCGTCGCGAATAAACCCAAAGGAAATGAAACCATGAGGAGACGACCTGTTGGAGAGTAGTGTAGGAGAGAGGGATCTGGGGTCCTGGTGGACAGCAGGATGACTATGAGCCAGCAATGTGCTCTTGTAGCCAAGAGCGCCAACAGCATCCTGGGGTGGATCAGAAGGGGGGTGATTAGCAGATCAAGGGAGGTTCTTCTACCCCTCCACTCTGCCCTGGTGAGACTTTGGCTTATTGTGTCCAGTTCTGGGCTCCTTGGTTCAAGAGGGATGTGGAGCTGCTGGAGAGGGTCCAGCGAGGGGCAACAAAGATGACGAAGGAGATTGAGCACCTACCTTACGAGGAGAGGCTGAGGGAGTTGGGTCTCTTTAGTTTGTAGAAGACTGAGGGGTGATCTCATTAATGTCTACAAATACTTGAGGGGTGGGTGTCAGGAGGATGGAGCTGGGCTGTTCTCAGTGTCATGTAGTGATAGGACAAGGGGCAATGGTTGTAAGCAGGAACATAGAAGGTTCCACATAAATATTAGAAGGAACTTCTTCACGGTGAGGGTGACGGAGCACTGGAACAGGCTGCCCAGGGTGGTTGTGGAGTCTCCATCAATGGACATGTTCAAGACCTGCCTGGATGTGTTCCTGTGTGACTTGGTCTAGGTGATCCTGCTGTTGCAGGCAGATTGGACTAGATGATCTTTCGAGGTCCCTTCCAGTCCGTAATGATCCTATGATTCTATAATAACAAACCTCAGAGCAACCAAGCAAACAGAACCAACGAATTGGCACCGCACGAGGGTCGGTGGAAGCTGGCAGCAGAAGCCCAGCGAGACCATCAGAGGTAATTGCAGTCCCAGGGTGAGAGGCTCAGGCAGCACGAATTGAATCCGTTTCACAGATATTAGGTTTGCAAGCCCCAGGCCATAGGGCTTCTCCGTTCACTTTATTTGCATTAATCAGGTCAGAGGAGTAACCTTGGGTTTTGCTTCTCTTGGGAGACACCACCAGTCTTTGGTTTGTTTCTCTTGTGAAAGTGTCACAGCTGCTAAACACGACCTGGCAGTGGGCTGGGAAGCCTCTGCCACATCTCACCCTCCCAGGAGCACCCGCTCAGCCTCTGCCCGGTCCGGGGCTTGCAGCTCAGTGCCCACATGGCATCCCCTGGCATAGCAGGGCACCCTGCTGCAGCAGCACCTCTAGCAAAGACACCGACTGAGGCTCGGACAAGGCAGCAGCCTCCATGGGTGCACACAAACAGCCTCTCGCCTGCCAATGCCTCCCGGCTCTGAGGGGAGAAAGTCCCTCAGCTAAGCAAGCACTTGGGCAGGAGGAGTGCTGAGTGCTTCCCAAGGAACAGTGAGGCCAGTGCCAAGGGCAAACAACCACGGGGACTTGTGACCCACCAGAGGCACACAGGACAGTGGCTGCGAGGAGTCCTCACGCTGCTGGTACAGCCCGGCAGGGAAGGGAAAGAGAGACCCCTCTCCAGTGGTGCTCCGAGCACTTGGGGCAGGGGTGTTGGGCCAGCAGGTGCTGGCAGTCAGGTCTGCACCTCACTGGCTGCAGGCTGTGGTTCTGTGGGATGGCAGACAGGTCCCAGAGGACAGCAGAGCAAACAGTGAGGCTGTGGGACACAGCAGCGGCAAAGCCCCGGGGAGAGCCGTCTGCTCCCTTTGCACTGAGTCATCCCCACTGCGCATCCCGCAATGACAGTCTGTGCCGAGGCCATGGGGCGTGAGGGGTCCCGCACCCATCAGCCAGCTGCAGTGGGTCTGAGACACATCCCTGGGTGCCTAGGGCTCCACCACCAGAGCAGGGGCAGCTGCCAGGCTGCATTGGAAGTAGAACAGCCTCGCCAATCCCTCAGTTTGGACAAGAGGTCTTCTCTCAACCCCTGCCTGTCCCCAGATGTGCCAAGACGTGGCACATGGACACGTTCCCACCCCTCCTTCTTCTCAGCTGCCCCAGCCTGGCACTCGACAGGGGCAGCAAGCTCCGCCGTGGCTGGCAGGCAGGCTGGCACCATCCTTCCCCACAAACACGACCCAGGAGGGCAGAGGGCCGCATGATACGGATGTGCCCAGCTGTGCCCACGCTGCCTGTACACGCAGGGAGCTACCTGGCAGCGCTGGAGAGCTGCAGCTGGGCTGTGTGTGGGGCCGGGGGTGCGTGCCAGGCAGGCAGGCAGCGTGCAAAGGCGTGTGCTGCACGCTCATGAGCTGATGCGAAGCTGACATCTGCCTCGAGGGGTAGATCTGAAGAAATAAGAGCATCGCTGCCTGAGTGACAGGGATCCGAGAGTTGTGAGGAGGAGCCCAGGGCTCTGGCACCCGGACAAAGAGCAAAGGGAGCTGCAGTGCGGGAAGATGCACTCCATGGCGGTGGCAGGCAGGGAGGGAGGGAGGACTCGTCAAGGCTCATGCAGACGTCCTCTTCTTGCAGCATCTGCCACACCTGATGCTCATGGGCTGCCGCGGAGGCGGTGGGTCTGGTTTGGGGTCTGCACTGCTGTCTGCTCCCTGCCCTCCTCTGCTCTGAGATGAAGAAATGGGTTTCTCAGATGTTGCTGCTTTGCTGTTTGGCCCCTCTGCAGGACCTACCACAGCTGCACCAGCCCTCAGCCAGCAGGATGCTGGTGGGAATGGGTGCCCATGGGGTACAGAGACACTGAAGAATGAGGGACCCTCCTGCCACCAAGCTCCTCCAGTGTCCACATGCTGCATCCCCAACCCAGCCACCAGCACTCGGGAGGGCAATTCTACCTCCAGTTTGCCTTTTGGTGCTCGGGGTGGGAAGATGTGGGAAGGTGGCAGGGTGCTGGTGTCACCAGGACAGCTCTTCCTGCCCACTCTGAGCACTGTGTACTGGGAGCAGGAGGCTGGGGATGCTTCAGGGAGGAGGGAGCAGTGGATCTGCCATCTCAGCTCCTAGAGCCCAGCAGCTGCTCCTCAAGCTTCTGCCAGCTCCTGAGTTGCTGCCGCTGAGCCTCATCTCCCACCAGGGGATTAGAACACACCCAGGTACCCCCAAGTAATCTCCTTGGCTCCTGCACACCCTGCCCTGGGCTCCCACTCACTTGGTTCCTTCCCAGACAGCCCTGTTACGGGGCCAGGAGGGACCTTGCGTTTGGATGGGAGAACGTGGTGGCCTTGCTTTGGGCTGTCAGTGAGAAGGGCTGGGGCTCACCCTCGCCTTTCCCTGCACAGCTGAGCACAAGCATGACTTGGCAAGCAGCAGGGTGTCCCGTGGAAGCCCTGGGCAGTGGGACAGTGGCCCAGCAGTGACCCAGTGATGCTGTGGGAAGCAGCTCCAACTGCTTTGTGTGCTGAGAGGCTTCCAACCGCTGCTCCTGCCTGGACATCACAAAATACCAGGCGGTCCCCTTTGGAGAAAAGGAAAGAAAGAAAGAGAAGGATTCATTCTTCCCACTTGCAGAGGCTCGAGAGACTTAATCCAGATTTCCATCTGCAGAGGCTGTTACTGCAGCCATTGCTTTCCATTTCGTACAATTGCACTGTAAGCTCCCCCGGCTTCCATGACCTTGGCTGGCAGTGCAACCCCCGGAGCACTGAGGGAGGGGTTCCCACTGCTTGCCTGGACACACCATCCTCAGCAGGGCCACACGCCAGTGCCTCTGCTCCCTGACGTAGTCGTGACATGGCAGGAGGCATTCTGGCCTCTTCTGCAGTGCCTGGAGCACGGGGCTGGCACCTGGGTGAGGAGCCCAGAGCCCACAGCGCTGGGTGATGGATGACTGTGCTCTGGAGGCAATGAAAAACCCTCTCAACAACTCATGTCCTCCAGGGCTTGGGAAGACCTTCCCCGTCTTGTAACCTGCCCACGAAAATCCTCATCTGCTCAACCACCGGGCACTTCCCACATGTCTGAGACAGCAAAGCCCCATGAGGGTCTGCAGGGGAGGGTGACAGTGGCTCCAGGAGCAACCTGCAAGGCAGAGGTGAGATCAGGCAGAGGGGGCTCAAAATCATCTTCAGCAGCTCCTGCAGACCCACAGGATCCCCTCCAGCAGCGGAAGCACCTCCACAGACCAAAGAGCCCAAAGCACTGCCTCGGTACCAAGGCCGGGGGGTACCAGTAACCAGACTGGTGTCATTACTAGGATTTCTGGTGCTTTGCATGAAATCCAAACCCTCCCAGGCAGCAGCATCAGCTGCACCTCCCAGGTCTGGCTGTGGGATCAGCAGGGTCCTAACTCCAATCTGCCTGAGAGGCTTTTCCTGGGGGGGGGGGAGAAGCTGCTCTCATCGATCGCAGTAGGAATCAGAGAGACAAGAGATCAATGCAGGAGATGGTGAAGGAAAACAGAGTCTGTGTTGGTCCTCTCTCCTGCTGCCCTTCCCACTGCCCTTGCAGCTCCCCTAAACTGCAGCCTGATGCCTCCCTTGTTCTGGCAGTGCCTTTATTCCTCCCCACAGCTGCAGAGCATCCTGGCCCTGCCTTGCCTTGGTCCTGACTGTCCCGATGCTGACCCTGGGCACCAGCTGCGGCCCCGGCAGCCGGTTTGGGTGGGAGCCCAGTCTGCTTGGGTGGGAGCCCAGTCTCCTTGCACCAGCACACTGCCAGTGCCCAGCAAAGCAAAAGGAGCGCAGCTACCCCGGGCTTGAATATCAAAGGGAAAGAGAGCGGTTTGAACTCCATCCAGTCCAGCAAAGACTAGAAAGCAGGCAGGAAGGCGAGTCCAGACCTTGATGATACCTTCTTGAGGTCTGGGATTTCCTGCAAGTGAGAATGGTTGGGAGAAGGAGAGCACTACTTGTCCAGGCCTCGTGTCTGAGGATGAAGCCCTGCTCCAAGCTGCTGACGAGCAAAACCCACTCCATCCTGCACAGGAGGGGTGAGAGACGGTCCCAGAAGGGATCTGAAGATCCAGGTGGGTAAGGAGGTCTGCACCTGTCCACAACCAGGCTGGGGATTCCTGGGACCACAGCTGTTGCCCAGGTTGGCAGCAGTGGGGCTGATCTGCTGGAGAGCAGCAGAGGAGAAAGGGACCTGGGGGTGCTGGTGGTAAGCAAGGTGGCCAAGAGCCAGCAATGGGGCCTGGTGGCCATGAAGGTCAATGGCATCCTGAGGTGGATCAGAACAGGGGTGGTTAGCAGATGGAGAGAGGTTTTCCTCCCCCTCTGCTCTGCCCTGGTGAGACCACAGCTGGAATCTTATGTCCAGGTCTGGGCCCCTCCCTTCTAGAAGGACACAGAGCTGCTGGAAAGAGTCCAGCGCAGAGCCACAGAGATGATGGAGGGAGGGGAGCATCTCTTTGATGAGGAAAGGCTGAGGGAGCAGGGGCTCTGGAGCTGGGAAAAAAGGAGCCTGAGGGGTGACTCCATGGGTGTTGATCAATATGTGAAGGGTGGGTGTCAGGAGGATGCAGCCAGGCTCTGCTCAGGGGCACCCAGTGATAGGACAAGGGGCAGTGGGTGTGAGCTAGAACAGAGGAGGTTCTCCATCACTGTGAGAAGGACCTTCTTCCCAGTGAGGGTGACAGAGCCCTGGCAGGGGCTGCCCAGGGGGATTGTGGAGTCTCCTTCTCTGAAGACGTTTCAAACCCTCCTGGGCATGTTCCTGTGTGACTGGATCTAGGGGATCCTGCTGTGTCAGGGGGACTGGACTGGATGATCTTTCGAGGTCCCTTCAACTCCTAATGACTGGATCTAGGGGATCCTGCTGTGGCTGGGGGATTGGACTGGTTGATCCTCTGAGGTCCCTTCCCATCCCTAATGTCCCAGGATTCTGGGGTTCTGTGGCCCCACACAGAGCACTGGGATGTCCCTTTCCCGGGAGCAGGCAATGTTCAGCTGCTGCTCCAGCTCCCAGAAGGGCCGATGTCTCACTGGGAGCTGCTGGCTGGGGGTGAGCAGGGCACAGGCCGCTGCAGCAGGGCACGTGGGGAAGGGCTGGCTGCTCTGCGCCGTGCTGGCAGGCTGCTGCAGAGACCTGAGCCATCTTCCAGCCGGTGACTGAACATTCCAAGGGAGCAGATTAATGCCTGCAAACTTCTCGGTGGAAGCATTCAAGCGCTAATTGGTCGTTGCAAGTAATTAAAGTAATTTACTCAGATTATAAAGAAATTTCTTAACAGTGATTAAGCAACTCTGGGCCATGTGTAGTTGTTTGTAATCACTCCCCCAGGGGGATTAAAGCTCTTGGCTGCATGTAATTCGTCTTGTAACACCCTATGGGTCCTGTTGGCTCATGATAGCAGAGAGCAGCTTGCTGGAGGAGATACAGATCAGGCCTGCACGCACATCGAGCACATCATGCGGGGAGCAGCTCGGCACCGTGGCCCCAGCCTGGAGAGCATCAGCTCCACGCTGAAGGCAGCCGTCCTGCGAGCTGGGCTCCGCTCCATGCCCAGGCTGCCCCTCATCCTTCACAGCCCTCGAAGGAGGAAAGGGCAGGGCTGCAGGCAGAGCCCCCCAGTGTGGGGACAGGCTCCGGGGACAGCCTGCTTGCTGGTTTCTATTTGCTAAGCTGCAAGCCAGGAACAAGCCCACTCGGTGGAGGGCTCCACCAGCAAGGCAGGGAAAGGTGCCAGATATCTGTTAGGGTGACGCTGAGCAGGTTATGCTCAGCCAGCACTAATCAGCACATTACCACCCAGATTACCTCATGTCCCTGCTATCCTGCCCAAGTCTCCAGACCCAGCTCAGCCTGTGCTGAGGCTCGGGGACATGATTCCCTCTTGGAGCTGCTGGAAGAAAGAAGCCCACTTGTGGCAGCAGGCTTTGCCTGGCTCTCCAGTGAGATGCTGAGCAGTGACACCTTCCCTATGAGGCTCAGGAACGTGCCCATGGGGCTGAGCCTCACGTGGAGGGGTCGCTGCACACCCTGTGCTTGGTGCCCTGCCTGGCACAGAAGGCTCCTTTTGTGTAGGACGGGGATGTCTGGAGGAGCCACTGCTCCCGTGGTGCCACCATGACTCCTGTTGCCTCTGTGTTGCCACTTGGCCATCTGCCGCAGCTGTGGGCCGGAGCTGCTCCCTGGGGCTGCAGCCAGCACCTTATGGGTCTTCTAATGGCCCAAGCAGCACTGGCCACATCCTGCAGTCACAGCCCAGACCCTCTGCCTTGCTACGCACAGATCCCCTTTGCGACAGGGCTGCTACAGCTCGAGGAAATGCTTTCAGCATGCGTGTCCTGGGAGCAGGGTGACTGCCCAGAGACCACCTGTGTGGGAGAACCTTCTCCCTTCACAACCCAATGGCCAGGGTCTGACCAGCCCTCAGAACACCAGGGCCTACTGCAGGGGCTTGTTTTCTGTGCTGGGGCCGAGGCATTGCCATAACCACCGTAGGGGACCTAACCCTACCAGTGCCAACCAGCGCAGAGAGGACTGGGAGCTTGCCCGCAGCATCTCGGGTGCTGTGCTCTCTGCTGGCCAGCAGCTCTGGCCCAACTAAACCAACTGTTCCCTCTTCACCAGCTGTTCCCTTTTCATGCCACCGCTTTTCCCTCCACGGGCCACAGCCAGGACAGGAAGCAGCCCCACTTGCTGCTTGGTTGCCCAGCTGGGGACCTAACGCCACTGCCAGCACCAGTGATGCCAATGGCTGGTCCCTCAGCACTGGCGCTCGGGGGCCGCCCAGGATGGGCTTTCCAGGCTCAGATATAGATGGAGAGCTGTCTCCCCGCGCTCTGTTTACTGCAGAGAAGTCTGACTGCCCCTAATGGTCTTTCATAAACAGTTTCCACCCACCCTCTGCTTGAAAGCTCCTCTGACTCATGGTGGATATTAGGCTCTTCCCCTCCTCTCTGTTGAGAACAATTAGAGCTCTTTGTTCCGCAGGAATTAAGAAGCACCAGGGCTGAATCCATCCCCACGAAAATTGTCCCTGGCTGTTGTTTTCCGCCTGCAATAATTATCCTGCCGACCGCTCGCTCCGACACCCTGAAACTCTCAGAGCCCCCCTGCAGCATCCGCCAGCCCTCCCAGCACCAGCCCGGCCTTTGTGCTGGTTCATTTCTTTGCTGCCTTGGTTCAGCCATGTCCATGGTCTGCCTTTGCCTCCCGCTGCCTGCCGACCTGGGTCCTACCAAAGGGACGGGGGCTGCTGAGGAAGAAGGTGGCACCGGGGGCAGGGGAGGGGAAGGGGGAGCTGCAGGTCCTTCAGCGAGACCCAGGGGGTTGGTATTTCCCCCAGGAAGGCTGCTGTAAATGCGGGGAGCCCGGCTCTGGGACACCTCTGGGTGCCATGGTGTGATGCCGCAGGGTGGAGAGGGGAGAGAGAAGCCCAGGCAGGGACAGAGGAGGCTGAGTGGGGAACAAGCACTTTCCTCTGCTCGCCAGTCTGCTCCAGTGTGAAGCCCCTATTAACAGGACCCACCCCAATCCTACCCCCTTCCTTCTCTCAAGGATCCAAGCTGACTAACCGTGACCCCTCCAGCCACATACTCATTTTTCATTAAGCTGCTCCTTGGATCTTATAAGAGTGGAGAGAAAGAACAAGCGCGTGAGTGCGTGCAAACAGCCCAGAGAGCCCCGGGGCTATAATAACCGAGGTAGGAGCATTCGAAATTATACCTTGGGTCAAAATGATTTTAGATTGATCAGAAACTAAAATTACCCCTGAATTCCAGCTGATTGTCTGTGTCTCGAGTTCATATGGAGGCTGCATTGCTCCAGCAGCCCCCATTATCATCATTATGAGGAGTGTGTACACATCAACCCTGGTATTTCAAGCAGCACAGGAGAGAAGAAAGAGCCTTTGAACCTCGAAACCCACCAGTAGAAGGCAGTGTCTCTGCCCGAGGAATGTCCACTAATTGCTTCTACCCTCTAACTAAGGACCAGGTCCCCTCATGGATCCCAGTGCAGACCCCAAACCAGCCAATGGGCTATGGGGACTGCCCTGCTCCTCACATGGACATCCAGGCTGTGAGCTCCACACGCACCTCCTTAGAGCCATTGACAGAGAGATGAATGGAGAGATAGATGGATGGATGGATGGATAGACAGACATAGATGGATAGACAGACAGACATACAGATAGACAGACAGACAGACAGATAGATAGATAGATAGATAAATGGATGAGCAAAGGGACTGAGTAGGCTCTCAATTCCACTGCTCATGGCACTGACAGAGATGTTAAACAGCACTGGTCCCAGTACCAACCCTTGAGGAACAGCCCTCATCACCCCTCTCCCTTGGGACACTAAGCCACCGACCACAGCTCTCTGGGTGCAATCATCCAGCTCCTGATCCAACAAGTGCACCATCCTCACCAAGCACAACGTTTATATATCATCGTTCCAAACTGCTCTCCGACCCCAAAACACTGTTTCTCAATTTCTTGGAAGGGTTTGTCAGCCATTCAGAAACAGTGTTTTTTTTCTGTCTGCCTGGTCACAATGTCCTGGGCTTCCCCAGCACTTCTGGTCACTACTGGTGATGCTTCTATCCAGGGCAGCACTGCGAACAGGTGCAAATAATCCAGCTCATTTTCAAGTGGCACAAAGGAATCCTAGAATCATCCTGGCTGGGAAGGACTTCCAGGGTCACCCAGCTCTCATCCCCAACAGCTCCCTAACCCCAGACCATGGCCTCAAGTGCTCCAGCTACTTGGTTTTTAAACCTTTCCAGGGATGGGGACTCCAGCACCAACCTGGGCAGCCTGGTCAAGTGCCCAACCACTCTCAGCAAAGAACTTCTTCAGATTCAATCTAACCCTCCCCTGATGCAACTTGAGGCCATTTCACCTAGTCCTATCATTAGTAGGACGAGGGAGTGAGAGAACTAACTGGGGAGACTGCTGAAACCAGCATGTCCTCCCAGTCAGTGTTGGTATGGATCCATCTTGCCCAGACCCCAAACAGCTCCATCCAGTTCCCAGAGGGGGATAATGCTGTGCTCAGGCCTGACATCACCACTTGGAGCTGGGGATGCTGTGGAGGGATGCAGCAGCCAGACCCCATCCAGCCAGACTGATGCCATCGCTGGCCCCACTGCAGCAGCCCTTGGGCTTGACTGAGCTGCTCTGGATCTAAGTGATGACCTCAAGGTGAAAGGTCCTGTTAGCAGTCCAGGCCACAGAGGACCCGGATGTTTACTTGTGTAGGGACAGAACAAAACTTCCCGGGGACTGCCGTTCAGCAGAGGGAGAGAGCACAGCTTCCAGAGAAGGCAGAGGGGCCGTGGGTGCACTTGTGCTACAGCGGCAAAACCAGAGCCTCTCTTCTTGGCTCAGCAACTGCAGACACACAGGGAAATCAATCCAGAATCGCCGTCGCTGAGCCTGTAATTGCATTTCAGAACCTACAGCCTTTCGCTCCCGCAGCGCCGGGATCCCAGCTGTGGCCGCCGCCGTGTTCTGCAGGCGGGCAGATGCTCTGTGAGTGCAGGCGAAACACAGTCCCTGCGTGCGGGGTCCGATCACCCGGGACCCCCAACCCCAGGGTAGGCTCCCCCGGCACGAAGCTGCCTGAGACCACTCCCCGCGAGCAGATTCCCAAAGGCTGCGGTGGCAGGGAGAGCTGAGCCACTTTTTTCCTCCCCCATTCCAACCGGTGAGCACCCCAGCTGTGCTCACCCAGCAAGCACTGGTCAGCCGTAATGTCCTGAGAATGCCAACAGGGTCTGCAGCCACCATCTCCCTTCCCAGATCCCCTGGGTGGGGGTTCAGCTTCGATTAAAGAGGGGGAAACCCGCCCAGGTAACCAATTTGCAGGCAGAAGCTGGGCCAGAGCAACAGAGGGCTCCTCTGACCCAACAGAGAGCTCTCTGACCCCACAGTGGGCTCCTCTGACCCCACAGGCCCAACTGCGGGAAGGTTTTAATCAAACCTGAACGGGGCTGCAAAGTGCCCAGAGAGCAGGGCTTTGAAGAGATGCACCTGTGGCTCTTTGGCACCTCCTGGGATGATGCTCCCTGGGAATCGGCTCCTGTCCAACGCAGGCAGCGGGGTGGTTGCAGAATCCCAGAACATTAG
This sequence comes from Rhinopomastus cyanomelas, assembly GCA_013400115.1. Classification (NCBI taxonomy): domain Eukaryota; kingdom Metazoa; phylum Chordata; class Aves; order Bucerotiformes; family Rhinopomastidae; genus Rhinopomastus; species Rhinopomastus cyanomelas. Next base: position 100,851 of record VXBP01009264.1, on the reverse strand, counting down.
GGATTGGAAGGGACCTTGAAAGATCAGCCAGTATCATTCCCCTGCCACAGCAGCATCACCTAGATCCAGTTGCACAGGAACAGTCCAGGAGGGTTTGAAACTTCTCCAGAGAAGGAGACTCCACAACTCCCCTGGGCAGCCCCTGACAGGACTCTGACACCCTCACTGGGAAGAAGGTCCTTTTCACACTGATGTGGAACCTCCTCTGTCCCAGCTCCCACCCGCTGCCCCTTGTCCTATCATTGGGTGCCCCTGAGCAGAGCCTGGCTCCATCCTTCTGACACCCGCCCTTCACATACTGATCAACATCAAATGTGTGGTCTGTGCACAGAAGGTGCCACCTCGTCCCTGGGTACAGCTGTTGCTCTCCTCTTCCAGGAGATAAGACCCGAGAGGTGCTCCCAGCAACGGAGGCTGTCTGGTGCATCTCCTATCTCCATCACCGGCTTCATGCACCCCTACATCCCTCCGGCCACAAGTCTCATGGCTCCTCCCCAGCCCAGAGGTGCCTGAGAGATGGACTTGTTGCCGCTGGGAGCTGAACAGCCATAGCACTGGGGTTTCCACCTGGAGAGGAAACCACCTCACTGCTCCCAGCAGAACTGCTCTGGTGGCCTTGCAGAGGGCCTTCGTGCATGGCGGCCGAGCACTCGGCAGCTTCCCCCTGAGCAGCGACGGGCTCTGGCTGCCACTGTGGGGCAGAAAGGAGAGAGAAGAGATATTTTCAAACAAACTGGGTCAAGGAGACAGAACAACATCGGTGGCTGTGCCAGGAAATTAACGTGGAATCAGAAGAAAAAACAAAGGAGAAAAAGAAAGGAGTAGGTGGTAGAGATGGAGCCGCTTGAGGAATGACAGGGCTGCGACGGGATGTGTTGATGCCACCAGGCAAAACAGAAAAGACAGAGATATCAAGAGTGGGGGGGTTGTATCAGCCTTTACTCGCAGCCACAGAGCCACCTCTCTGATAGGAAGGTTAACTGAAAGCACTGGCACAGATCCCTTGGAACTCGATCTCAAACAGCTCCCAAGGAGGGACGTCTGGGATGAGTAAAGCAAGGCAGAGTGCAGGTGGAGCAGAGAATGAGGGTCACAGCATCACAGACCATCAGAGGCTGGAAGGGACCTCCAGAGATCACCCAGTCTAGTCCCCCCACAACAGCAGGATCCCCCAGATCCAGATGCACGGGAACACGGCCAGGCAGGTTGAGATTTCAGACAACAGATTGGAGCTGCCTGCCCAGTGGCACCATGGTCTGACTGCACAGAGCTGCTTTCCTGCCCACCTTGGGCTGGGCACCCCAGAAGCAGCAGATGCAAAACCTTACAGGGTTTCTCCTGGCTGCAGATCAGAAGGGAAAGGGAAGAAGGGCTGAAAGTCACAGTCAGACTCAGAACTCCCCAGGCCTTAACCTGAGGCACCACACAGGTCATGGACCTCCACTCGAGGACAGTTCCACAAGTCTACAGATCCCACGCAGTATTCTTCCCCCAGGCCTCTTTGTTCCTCCAGGTTTTGGCCAGAATGAGAAAAGCAAACTCAGAGCTGGGGAAGCCAGGAATGAGCCTTGGGGTCTGCAAAGCCAACCAAACCCCCCGTAGGGGTGGGCACTGGGGGAGAACTTGTGTGTGACGGATTAGAGCCACTCCAGCAGCAACAGGGTTCAAGACCGTCACCTCCACTGCCAGATGCTCCATGGGAAAACGTGTGCCTGGGCTCTAGTCAGCGCTTCTCTGCCGTCTGCAACTCTGCAGCCTCTGCTGTGGGCTCGCAGGACGTGGATGAGGTTCGGCTTGTGGCACTCAGGAGCTTCTTTGTGCTACTCTTCTCGGCAGCACCCACTCTGCCAGCCAGGGCCGACCCCAACACAGACCCCCTCCCTGAACTATCTGGGTCACACCAGCATCTGCAGCTCCCATCCATGGGCTCAGTGGCTGCCGGGGACAGAACTGTCAACCCTTGGCTCTGCAGCCAGTATCAGAGCTCCACTGTGACTGGCCATAAAAGTCTTGGGGCATGATCTGGGCGCCTCGATGAGCTGAATGAAAAGCACTTACGATGCAAATTTGGCCTTAAAATTCTGCTTCCTGCAAGTTCTCCATGAATCAGCTGCTGCAGTCCCCTGCCGAGAGCGCTCCTGCCAGCACAAGTCGACAGTGCTGGTGCGTGTGGGGTGCGAACATGACGGGGACGGGGGAGAGGCAGCTACAGCCGACGGATCAAGGCTGTCAATCGTTCGCAGCCAAATCCCAGAATCGTCATCCTGATGCGTTCTCCCCCCCCATTCGACCCCACACGCTGGCAGGGTGATGGCCCCAGTCCTGCCTCCTGCCTTTGCACGGGGCCGGGGCAGCTGGGCTCTCTGTTCGGCCTCCCCTTTGCCAGCGCTGCTGCTGCCCTGCTGGAGTCTGCAGGAAATACTTGGTGTGGGAACAATCCTGCCAATGCATCTGTTCTCCCTGAGCCTCCCTCTCCTGCTGCCGTGGGTCCTGCGGAGGAACATCACCTGGCAACTCAGACTGTGCTGCTGTCCTCCCCGTGATGCCGCTGCCTCGGCGCTGCGATGCCATCGGCCTCCAGGGCATGTTCCTGCTCTCAGGAGAGGATGGCTGAGGAGCCAGAGGATGGCCCAGCTCCTGCCAGCTCCCATGGATGAAGCCAAACACCAGCTCCTTCCTACCTGGACTGCTTCATCCTACCTCTCTCCATGGTCCCCCAGAAGCTTTCCTGCCCGAGACCGCACTGGACAACCAAGAGGGCTGGTGGTGGTGCAGAAGCCACGGCAGGAGCCTCATCACCTCCTGGGACTGATCCTTTCTACAAGAGAGTTTATCCAGGCACAGGGTTTGTGGAGAAACCAGGTGCAAAAGGAGCAGGAGAAGCTGTGGATCCCTTGAACTCCAACTCTGGGAGGATTCAAGGCCAGCCTGGATGGGGCTTTGAGCAACCTGCTCTGGCTGAAGATGTCCCTGCATGTGGCATGGAGGTTGTGCTGGACAATGTTTAAGGTCCCTTCCAACCCAAACCAGTCTGTAACTCTGTGGTTCCCAGTTTCTCTCAGATTCTGGCTAAAGCTCCCTGCTGTGTCAGGGGGATTGGACTAGAAGATCTTTCGAGGTCCCTTCCAGTCCGTAATGATTCTATGATTCTACGACGAAGTCTCCCGTGGCTGCTGCAGCCTCAGCTTCCATTCCATCACTTTCCATATGGGGCTTTTCTTTTTTGTCTTGTCTGTTTCCATTACAACCTTGCTTCCTTCTGCTGGAACCAAGGCGCTCCTGATCCGTGCACAGATTGGAAGGGAAAGGGAGTGACCTGAGCAGTAGTTGACACAGAATAGGGCTCCCTGCTCCCTGCAGAAGCCTCATCTCTTGGGAGCAATGGCAAGGAAGGAAAAGCTCCTCTGAACCAGAGCCACGGACACAAAACAGAGCCTGCGCCTTGGCCCCGAGAGTGCCGTCCCCAATGGTGCCCTCGCATGGCAGGCAAAGGCCTTCCGAGAGCTGCGCCACGTAGGGTAATCGACTCCTTCCCTTGGGAGATGGTTCCAGGGGTTAATTGTTCTCACAGGGAAGGATTTTCTTCTGGACTCCAATGGGCATGTCCCCAGGAGTAACTCAGACCCAACACGCCCTTGGCTTTTCCATGGGACTCCTTGCGAAAAGGCAGTCATCATCTTCTTGGCAGCCACCCTTTGTGCTCTGGGGTAAAGCTCCCCCTCAGCCTCCTCCTCTCAAGGCTGAGCACATCCAGCTCTCTCAGCCTTTCTCCATATCTCTCAAAAGAGAAAGGAGGCAGGAGAGCTGCCAGCTCTGTGGCGAGGGCTCAGAACAAACACACGCAGCCCCTTTCTCCTCCCTGCGCTTGGTGGGAACTTGGACTTGGCTCTCACGGGCCAGAGGAAATTATGCTGATACCAGAGCTCTTGAGATTGCACAGGCAGCTAAGAGAGACAGACGGTGTACGTCCCTTCCAGACACAAGGATTCTGCTCTTTCTCTTCAGTTCCCCTGTCCTGTCCTGACCTGTCCCATCCCATTCCATCCCATGCTACTCGACTCGACTCTACTCTACGCTACTCTACTCTAATTCCTATCCTATTACTATCTTACCTTATCATGGAAACCCTTCACTCCAGTAACCAGTCACCTGCAGCACTGGCATTTCAACTGGAGCAGGATGCAGCAGGGAAGTCCCAGAGCAGCTCCCCCTCGGTGCAACCAGCAGTGACACCTTCGCTCTGAGCAGCCCCAAGGGGTGTCCCGGCTCTCTGCAGCCCTGCTGCAGTCCCGGTGCTTCAGCTGTGACTTGCAGAGCCCTCGCTGGAGGTGGCTAAACGGCTTCTGGGGTAGAGCTGCGTCGCTGAGGCAGGGAAATTCAATAAACACCCCAACAAGGAGGGAGCAGCCGTGTGGCTTTCTGGGCGAGTGGCCGTAATCTGGGGGTGTCTGAACAAATCCCTGCAGAACCCACATTCCAGCATGACCCTGAGATTTCCCCGCAGCTGAAGCCGCTGGTTTCCCTTTGCTTCCTCACTTCCCCCTCTCCCCTTGCTTCTTTCCCATTGTCACACTCCATTCCGATCTCCCCATCCTGCGGGTTGGCGGGGAGTAGCCGTCCTGCCCCACGTCAGAGACCAGCAGCGGTGAGTTGGGGGGGAACCTGCAGCAGGGCAGGGAGGGGGAGGATGCTTGATTCACGGTCCTGTACGAGCTGCCTTCACGGTTTTTGATTGCAGCGGCGCAGGGGCCTTGGAACGTGCTGCGCTGGGTAACGGGCTGTAATTCGGTCCAGGTTGTGCACAGACGCTGCTGGATGTCTGAAAAGGAGGGGGAAAGGAACAGAATGCTCCCAGGAGATTTCTGGGAGGAGGCAGAGAGCTGGGCCGAGGATCTGCAGCGTTTCTCACGGGGCAGCGCCTTGCATCATCCACCAGCTCAGCAAATTGCAGCCTAATCCTTTGCGGTGGCTTTGGGAAGGGGTGAGGCTGGAAGGGAGAGGACTGGGAAAGAGGAGCCATGTGAATTTCTTACACCTATCATCAGCCAGCTGGCACGATGCTCCTGAGCCCTCCCGGCTTTTTGAGGGCCATTCGATGGCTGATCCCGACGCGGCAGCAGACACTTACTCCCCTTCTTAAAAAAAAGGCCCCGGGCAGCCCCAACACACCCTATCCTCCCTCCCTTCTCATTTTCCCTGTGCTTTTCCCCCTCTTCTCCATCCTGGTCTGGGGTGCTGGCTTTGGGGAGCAGGAAGGGGACCATGAGGACTCGCGGGGTGCAAGGGGAGGGCAGGTTGCAAAGGAGCTCATCCCAAGGCCACATCTGCAGGCTGCATCTGGAGCAGCTCAGTAAAGTTCCAGACAGGCCTGGAAAATTAGTAGTTCTCCAAAGGAGGGGGGCTCTAATAGGAGACTGTGCACTGTCAAGCGCCTGCTGGAGCTGCCTGGGGACCCCGGCCCCCAGAACACGAGGCTGGAACGTGGGGCCATGCGGGCACAGGGCAGGAGACATGGAGCAGGTGGGAGTGAAGGGATTTCATGGCTCTGTGAAGCAACTAATTTCCCAGGAGCTGGGTGTTTGGGAACCAGGCTCTGGGTTGTACACGGAAGGCTGCACCACCATGAAGGGATGAGCTCGTCGAGCTCTTCTGAGCAGGAGGGGACTTTTCCAGCTGAAGCCCACGAGCCCAGAGGGGAGGATGTAAAACACCCCCAGAAGGAGTGTGGGGTGTTCTCTGGTCCTAGGGAGCTGGGCTGCGGGGAGCATCTCATCCCCTTTGCTGCCTTTCCATGGGAAGATCCCAATGCCAGGACAGAGGCCAGGCCACTGTCCTGCTGTGGGATGCGGTCACAGCTCCACTGGGGTGCTGCTGTTCTGTTCCAGCTGGACCTGCTGCTTTCAAAGTCGCTAGGATGGTTTTTCCTCTCCCCCAAGCCAACACGTCAGCACTTGCTGCCTTCTCACAAAACACCTCCCAACGCTGTAGCACCGTCCCTAGCACCAGCTGGGGGATGGATCCACCAGCTTCCACCAGCCCTGGGGCTGGCTTCCACTCAGCGCTGTCCCGCTGCATCACCGAGTGAGGAGCTGACATTCCACGGGGCTTTGAAAGAGCTGGAAACTATGGGGAACTCAAGGATCTGAGATGCTGTGCTCTCGCCGCACAGTGTTCACGGTGCTATATTGGTGAGATGAGTTACCAGGCTCCTGGCACTGCTCCACGCTGTGACTTCATGGTGGCACTGAATTCAGGAAGCTGGGCCTCTACGTGCAACCACATCCCACCCACTCCTCTGGGACTCAGGCAGCTTCACCCTTGCGGTGCGGATGTTTCTCAGCATGTGGGGGATCTGGGGTGCAACTCCCGCTCACCTGGAGCTGATGCCCTACCTCATGAGCAGCATGTGGAGCCACCAGCGAGTGCAGAGCGAGATCCAAAGGGCAGCCAGCACACCTGTCAGGCAATGCTGTGAGATGGTCCATGGGTTTTGCCTGAAACAAAGGTTTTCCCTTAGAAACATCCTCGTGGGCGAAGCAAAGTGAACCTGAGAAACAAGAGCAAGGTCTGCCCAAAGCATCCTGACAGCTGAGGAAGAAAGCCCATGGCCCTCTCCAGAGGAGACTCCACAGCCCCCCTGGGCAGCTTCTGCCAGGGCTCTGGCACCCTCACGGGGAACAAGGTCCTTCTCACATTAATGTGGAACCTCCTCTGTTCCAGCTCACACCTTCTGCCCCTTGTCCTAGCACTGGGTGCCCCTGAGCAGAGCCTGGCTCCTCCACTAGCAGCCCTGCAGCACCTTCTCCTCCAGACAGCACAGGATGTGGTCCTCAGAGCCTGGGCAGTGCAGGCAGGCTGCAGGCTGATGTCAGCGCTGCAATCCAGCCCCCTGTTTATTTACTCAACTGTCTTCATTAAATTCCAGTTAGTCACTCAGGTGTCCTTCCAAGAGGAAGGTCACGGGGAGGGAAGGAAATGGAAGAGAAACACAAGAGAAGCCTGGGAGACACACAGATGCATCCTTTGCTGTGCCCTGGGACGCAGACATGCTCCTGATGGCTACCCATGGGCTTAGAGCGGGGGTGAGCACCTGTGAGAGTCCCTGTGTGCATGGACACGTGTGTGAGCACGTGTGTGCTGTCACAACCCCGAGCAGCACTGGACAAGGACACTGACTGGAGCCTCCTGGCCCCTTTGTGGCTGGAGCACATCACTGGTCTCCTGACACACTCAACACATCACCCCTCAGCTCCTCATGGCATCCCCTGGCACAGGCTGGGCAACCCAGGCTGGCCAAACGCAGGATCTCCCAGTAACCAGAGCGGGCATCACAGCTCTGCCAGGCACCCGCAGCCCCGCTCCATGCTCCAGCGAGCTCGTGGATACGCCCCAGACAAAGTGCAGCCAACGTGTCCTCTTTACTTGGGACCAGAACTCGAGTGCTGCAGCCTGGCTGGGTGCAAGGGGCTCCCCTCTGGAGGCTGGCAGGGAAAAGCTGCTGGAAGCAGGCTGCACACCAGCCTGCGCCACAGGAGGTGACTGCAGCCTGGAACAGGGATTTTCTCTGTTAAAGGACAGGGAACCTTCCCACAGCGCCTGCAGAGCTGCCCTGCCTGGCCCTGACTGCCACCCGATTTTGGACAGGGTGTCCCAGGTCTAAGGAGTGTGGATGGAAACCACCTGGGGACACCACTGAGAGCTGACTGGGGCGGAGGTCTGTGATGCTGCTGTGCTCTTGGTGCTCCCAGGCACGTGGGCTCTGAACCAACTGAAGTTGGGAGCAACTCTTCTCTGCCCAGAGGCGAGTTTCTCTGGAAACGAGGAAACAGGGAAAATCCTCCCACCTGCCAGCTGCCCGCGTGGCTCATGGCTCAGAGCTGCCTGCCTCCCCCTCTCTCACACCTCCCTCCACTGTGCATGTCCCAGGGAGATGTTTGATCACTTTTCCAGCTCCTCCAGGTGTCCGCGGGACTAGCAGGAGGTTCCTCCATGGAGATGGGAGCAGCGGCAAGGAGCAAACCCAAAGCCACGGTGCTCCCCTCCCCACAGCTCTTCCTGGGGAAGCGAAGCACCCAGTGCTGTGCCAGGGGGTCAGCTGAGCTGAAGACCCTCCAGATGGGCAACAGGCTGCCCCCTTCACCCTGGGAATACCGAGGGGCTCTTGCACCCATTTCACAGGGAGCCACCACTCGTGGAAGAGGGCAGGGAGAACTGAGGATCATAGAATCATAGAATCATTAGGGATTGGAAGGGACCTCAAAAGATCATCTAGTTCAATCCTCCTGCCACAGGATGGGGCAACCTTCAGCACGGTGCCCAGGACCAGCAGAGGCCTGAGGCAGGACATCCCCAGGGACACCAGCCACACTGGGTCTGTGCAAAGGAGAGCCTGGCTGGCTGGCACTGGGCATTGAGAGCAGGGATGCAGGGAGAGGGATGGCTGGGGGATGAGGTGGTAGTGAACAGCAGGTCTGCCATGGATCTGCACCCCATCTGCAAGTCATGTTAGGAGAGGGGATGGGGCTGGGGTTGGTGGCTACGATGGGGTGGGGTAGGCAGAGGGTGCGCGAGGGGAGAGCAGTTTCTCCTTTCCTCCTGCTCCCTCTTCTTTCTGCAGGCAGGAATGATCTCATGTTTTGTCTAATCTAAATTCTGTCAAGCAAGCATGGAGAAGGGAAAGACGAGAGACGGAGTATGAGCGAGGGAAGGCTACACAGGTAATAAAAATCTGCCAGACACATGTTCCTCCAGCTCGGGGAGCAGAAGGGGGAACCTAAGCTGTGCGCAGCCTTAGGAGAGGAGAGAAGGGTGTGCTGGGGTGGCTGAGTGCCCTGTGGCCGCTTCCATCCTCTTCCTCACCTGACAGGAACCATCCCTTTGCTTGGAGGGACAGGATTGTGGGACAGCTGTCCTGCAAACCGGCCACGGTGACTGCAGGATGCCAACGGGTTGGGATTACTGGCCAGAACAGGACCCCTGTGTCACCAAATCACAGACTCACAGAGTTGCTGAAGCTGGAGAAGCCCTCTGAGCTCATCCAGCCCAGGACCTAGCATCACCCCAGGGGCACCGGACCAGGGCACCAAGGGCTACAGCCAGGCTGTCTGTCAACACCTCCAGGGATCCCCCACTGCCCTGGGCAGCCCAGTCCAGGCTCTGATCACCGTTGCTCCCAAGGTTGCTGGGCAGAGGAAGGAAGGGATACTGAGCGTGCCAGCGGCCCTTCGTGCGACATCTTTGCTTCTCCCATCTCACTTGCTAAATCATCCAGCGGGACGCTTCCCTGTCTGTGCATGTTGAGGGAGGCTGAGGGGAGGCTGTGAAACCCTTTTCTTTCCATTCTCAGCTTCCAGGAAGGATTTCTTACCTGATAGATTTCACTGGCTTTTGTTTCCCTCCCAGCAGCATCCCCATGAGGTGAGGAGTGGGGCTGAGTGGGGCATGGCCAGGGGGACCAGCCTGCTGTGGGGGACACCCTCGGAGCCAGCAGAGAACAGGCAGAGACAGAGATGGGTTTTGTTCTCAGCCAGTCCCTTCCATCGCTGGGCTACAAACCCCTCTGTGCCAGCCAAAGGTGCCCCAGGGCTAGAGAGAGGAGGCTGGGGATGGAGCAGCTTCTCCCAGCTCCTGAGGTGCAGCAGCAAAACCCCCAAGGGGGTTTCAGGTTGGCTTCTGGTCACAGCTCTGGGTGGGACCTCCTGCAGCCAGGGCCAGGGATGGCCACTGAAGCCCACCATCCTCCTGCCCAGGACAGGGTTCCGGGAGGTGCTGGTGAAAGGTCAGTGCACGTTGGTCATTTGCAGGCAGCATGAGGGGAAAGGTGATGGAGAGCAAGGAGCGGTTGGCAGGGGTTTGATCAAGGGCTCCAAATGAGGATCCCAAAATACATGCCCAGCCCATAGAAACCACATTGGAAAATCCACTTCGGGTTCGGTGCTGCCAGGGATGGAGCTGGGGCTGGGCATAGCCCAGATGGGGCCTCTTGGTGTCAATGAACAAACCAAACAAACAGTGTTGCCCATAATGAGCTCTGGCTTGGAGTGGGAGGATGGAGATTGGAACAGGATGCTGCTGCTGCCACGTGCTCTGGGGTTTGGGGCCATCAGGCCCTGCCCACAACCCCTTCCCAGACCCCTGGGGCAGACTCCTTGGAGCCCCACGGTGTGGGGACACTGCCAGCATCATCCTGTGTGTGGCCCTGCAGTTTGGTCTCTCACAACCCCAATGTTTTCCTGTGGGACAAAGTGCTCTAGTCCAGCCCACGTCCCTCTGGGAGGCATCTCAGAAGAGCAGGTCTCCAAGATTTTTTCATCAGGGTCCTTGAAGGCTCTGCCTGGGGTCTGGCAGCAGGAGCACGACCCAGGAACACGCTGTGTGGCTGTGGGTGCAGGGGCAGCTCCGCTCCCAGCCCCTTCCTTTGCAGCACGGAGCGACGCAGGAGTCACACCCTTATGAGGCTGCTTGTAATCAAAGCCCAGGGCTTGTAAAAGCCCTTTCAACTGAGAGCCCAGATGGTGTTTCTGCCCTGCTCAGCCTGCCCACAGCACGGCGACAGAGCCAGACCTGCTGGAATTGTGCTGCACGTCGGGCTCCGAGGGCTCCAGGGATGAGGGGCTGTGGCCCTCCCCCACTCCCCTTCCCCTCCCTCTGCATCTCTGAGGTCTGTCAGAGCTTCCCCCACTGGAGACCCATCAGTCCTTATGAACCTCTGAGTGCCAGCAAAGCTTTCACGGGGTCTGCGTACGTCCCAGACCCCAATGCACACAGCTAGAAGCCCGCAAGCACAGGAGAGAGACAGATGCTGGCGCAGAGCCTGATCCAGCTCAGCATCCTTGGCCGTACCCCCAAAGCCTACTGCTGTGCCCAAGGTGCCGGCTCTGTGTCCTGGGACACAAGGTCGCTCTAGGGGCTCTGTGTGTTGGGGCAGTAATGAAACCCAGTAATGAAACCTGCCTGTGAGCTGACGGCTCCTTTATCTCCCCAGCTCTATGCTCCTGAGGACCTCGATTTTTAATTTGTGTTGGATAAACAGTACGGGACTGTGTCGGCAAAGAAGCTCTAATTATCCCCTTGGGTTTCCTTAAAGGAAATGAACTGGGCATGGCGTTCCCGCCAGAGAGACACATCGGCACAATGGCTTCCAGACTGCTCCCCGTAGCACGACGATCCCATCCGGCAGCTCCAGCAGCCTCCACGAGAGCACTGGGGTGCAGGGAGCTGGATCCTGGGGCTGCTTTCAATGGGTTCCCTTCGCCCTGAGTAAACAACCCCCTGAAACAGGGGTGCTTCCAGCTTTGGGGGGGTCTCTTTGCCCATCATGCCCACTGCCTGTGCTCTCCTGGTGCCGGCGGGTCCATGAGGAGCTGCCTACACCCTGCAGGATGTTCTCCTGCAGCCCCTTCCTCAGCTGGGGTGGGAGATGCTGGGACAGTGGATCGATTCACCTCGTTACATCGGGAAGTGGAGCAAGTGGATGTGGAGCTTAAAGCAGCCCCCACTGGTGCAATGTGCTGTAGGGGGGCTTCACTCGGACCCTTCTCCTGCCAGGAGCTCACCCCACACGCTGTCACCCTGTTGATCATGGAAACACCTCCTGCACGGCAGGTCTGGAGCCAAAATCGTCTGCCAGAGGACATACCAAGGCTTTGGGGCCCTCTCAGACAAGCCATGACCAGAACTGCCTGGTTATCCCCTAAACAGGGTAGATGCTGGGGAAATGGCACCTCACAGCATCACGGGGAGGACCCCGTTCTCCTGACTGCCCTGAGGGTGCCAATGCTCTGGGATAAACCACCAGCACCTGCCCACTGCTGGAGAGAGGAGCCATGAATCCCAGCTACTTATCCCTGCTCCATCTCTGCTTATGGTGCTGATGCCCACGTGGGGCTGCCTCTGGAGTCAGGGCTGCCTCCACCCCGAATGTCAGGGGCAGTCAGCTCCTCTTGCAGGAGGGACCTGGCATCAAACCCCGATGAGATGCAGTGTGGTGGAGCCTCCTCGTAGCCCATCAACTTACATGGAACAGCAGCTAACAGGAGCTGCTGGGCAGCCAGCAGCGGGGACAGCATCAGTGCCCAGAGAGGACCAGAGAGACCCGGATCCTCCAGGATGGCTCTGGGATGGGTGGCTGGTCTGAGCCCCCCAACCCTCCAAGCCTGGTGCTTCTTTCTGAGGATTTGCTTCCAACTTTCCCATACGGGGAGGGTGAACTGACCCAATGGGGAGGGTAACTGGAACCCACGAAGCCAGGCAGGGCCCAAGGTGGCTTTCTGCAAGGGGCTGCCCAAAGTCCCTTCTGCTGGCCTTCTGCCAAAGGGGATTCGGGGCTTGGGATGAACCAAAGTGGGGGTGACCCAGAGTTCGGGGGTGTGGCACAGGGGCTGCAGGGGAATGGGGAAGAGCCGGCATGTGAGGAAGATGAAGGGGGCCATTTGCTGACCCAGAGATGTGAACAGCGTGATCGCTGGCCCCTTGCCACCCACCCCTGGTCCCCCGCACCCTCGTTAGCGAGCAGTAGCGAGAGGCCACATGGCTGCATGAGTGTAACACAACCCCCCCATTCACCCGCTTCCTCGCTGGGAACCGGCTTTGCTGAAGGATTTAAATCCAATTTGTTTTATTGACGTTTCTTTTGCTTTCCCCCCACCTCCCCACAACCATCAAACTATCGTTTTACTAGGATCAGCTGCTCTCGGCCTCCTTCACCCCCCACACCCCACTGCCTGGAGAAGCCCTCGAATTCCTTCTCCTCTCTGGAGCCCACCAAGGCGTCCTGCATCAGCAGCCCTGGAATTGCCACAGATTTCCTTTGTGCTCCTGGCAGGAGAAGGCGGCGGGTGGGCAGGGCCGAGGGGCTGCAGGAGGGGAAAGCGCCACGCTTGGCACTGCTCGGGCGGGCGATGGTCACTGCGGCTTCCCTCCCGGCCCCAAGTTTATCCCTGTGCAAGTCAGCGTAGGGAAGCTGACGACGACATGTCAGAGAGGCTGATGGATATTTGCCGAGCTGAACGGCTGGGCCAGCGATGCCTCCCGTGCTCCCATCTAGGAGCTGCCATTGCTGCTCTAACAGCAGGGACTCGTAAGGGCTTTTCTTTGTCAGACTTTCTTTCTTGGTCTCTCTCCGTCCCACCTCCTCCAAGAGATCAGAAATAAAGGGAAGATGAAGCTCCCTACCTTGACGGGGCCTGGTGGGGTGAGGGAGCTGCTGCATGGCCCCCAGCCCTGCCACAGTGCGATGGAGCTGAGCCCCATCACCCCAGTGCAACTGCCCAACCCAACCCCATGAGCTGGCGGATCAATGGTTTGATAAATGAAGCGGCAGTGGCATCAGATAGCAGGGCAGCACCTGCAGCACGCGGCCAGCAGGTCCCTGCCCTGCGCCTGGGCTCTGCTGCACATCCCTGTGCAGGGCTGGGCTCCCCTGCCTGGACTTGTGCCCCTGGCCATTTGTCTGCGTTGGACACCACCTGTGGGAGGAGGTGTCAGAAGCAGCAGCAAGGTGGCTGCTGGAGGATGGACACTCCCATGTGTCTCCTTCATCCTCCACCTGCCTGTACGAGGGGGGCAGAGTTTGCAACAGGGCATGGCCACGGTGAGGACACCACTGGGGTGGAGAGACCTGCAAGGGACAGTGGGCCCTTCCTGAGAGGTTCCCATTCCAGAGAGAAAGAGATTGCCAGAGGTACAAAGGGGAGACAACCCAAGTGTCCCGTCTCTCAATTGCGGCACCCAAGAGCTTACCCCGACCCATCCTCACCTCCCACCACAAGGACTCTGGAGCCCCACACAGAACAGGACTCCTGGGATGGTGAGGAAGGTGCTGGGGGCTGAGTCTCCATGGGACTTTGCCCTTGAAGCCAGCAGCTCCTAAATGGATCTGCAGCAGGAAACACTCATGAAGTTCCCAGACTAGTTCCAAGCTTCTGAGACTTTAAAGCATTTGTCCACAACAATTGACTTGGGTTCCTTAAGCCAGGGGAGGGAATCGACTGGGGCTCATCAGAGTTGTAGCTGGTGTGATGCTGGTCAGCATCACACAAGGATGGAGGGATCAGGAGAGATACAAAACCCACCAGAGCAGAAAACAAAGGGCAAGCTAAGAGGATGGAATCCGTTCCTGCACTACCTGTGACCTCAAAGGCACCAGTGGCAGGCAGGAAGCGATGAGGAGCTTCAGAGGCAGCGCAGGGTCCTTTGCTGCTTCACTAGCTGGGCTGCTTTGCTCCCCTAGCAGCAGCACGGGCCCTGCACCTCACAGATGGTTTGTTCTGGGGCCAGTCCCAAGTTGCATCTTCCCTCTCTGCCTTTTCATACAAAATGGAACCATCTGTCTCCTCTTTGCTCCCATTCTTCATTCTTCCTCTCTACACCAGTCAGCACAGGCACAGGGTCCTTCATGCCCTTAGTGTTCCTTGGGGCTTCCCCAGCTCCTGGCCGTGGGGACCCCTGGGCTGCTCCTCACAATCACAGCATCTTCTAAACCACCAATTGCGGGGAAACAGCTCAACAGAAAAGGCAGGGAACTAGCAGGTTTCTTCAGTCTGGGTGCTGGAGATCTTGCCCCAGCCACAGATCCCACGGGTAACCCGCTCCTCAGGATGGGGCTTTGCCCTTACACCCCTCACCTGTTTTCCCATGTATCGGGCCCCAGCTATGTGAGGGGCACCCCCCAGCCCCGAGTGCTCCAGTGCTCCCAGAACAACAGACTGGTCCAGGCTGGAAATGCCCTTCACGCTTATCGAGTCTGACCCTGACCCCAATGGTCCCACCCACTGCTAGACCCTGTCCCTGAGCTCCAGATCTCCCCGACTGGGCAACCTGGCCACGGATTCAACCCCCTCCCTGGGCGGCATGTGCCAGGGGCTGAGAGCCCTTCCCGTGAAGAACCTTCTCCACATGCCAACCCTGAGCCCCCTCCATGGGCAGGACTGCACGCTGGGCACTGTCCTGCTCTGGCGGGGTGCTAGCGGGTTCCTGTCCTGCGAGGAGCAGGCGGGCTGGCAGCCCTGGGCTGGCGGTGTCCCTGCAGCCCTGCTGTGTGCCGGGGAGAGTCCCCACGCAGTGGCTGCAGAAACAATCATGTTTTCATTACGAAGGCAAATGAAGGCGCCTGCTTAATCGAGTTCATTAAATACCAGTGAGGTCCCTGGGTGAGGCGGCGGTGGAGCCCGCCTGTGCTCCAGTCGGGAAGGGAACACAAGCATGATCACGGCCAACGGCTGACACCACGGTGGGCAGCAGCCCCGTCCCCGTGGGGACACAATGTGCCACAGCCCAGGAGATCCTGCCTGAGCCTCTGCCATGCACCCAGGACCCCACTCTGAGCTCACTGAGACACACCCCGAAGTGGGCGCCCCTTGAGGGAGGCTGAGCGCAGCCCCATTTCTCTTTGGCACGGGGGCTTCTCCTTCCCTTTCACAGGCAGCCTTCGGAGGGTTATTTTTAGCTCCCGTTATTTCCCCCAGGCCAATTTCTCTGTCACATTTCATCCCTTTCTCAGGGTTTCTGGTTGTTCCTCTCTTCCCGCAAGATGCCTTCTCCTCCAGACCCTCGCTCCATCTGCCTTCCCCTCGCTTCCAGCCCCTCGGGGCTGGCGGGGCCAGGGCTCCTCGCAGGGTTGGGGCTGGCGGACAGGCAGGGGCTGGTTGCCAGCAGGGAAGATCTCCTGGGGCAGGATTTTGGGATGTTCTCCCAGCATCGCCGAGGGTACTTTGTGCTGGGGTCAGGTGGGAGGAGCTGGAAATCCCCTTGCAGCAGCCCAGAGAGCAGGTTTGCTCCAGCAGCTCTGCGGAAGCACAGAGGGAGGCTGAAGGCACCCAAAGCTGCTGCCTCCCCGCACCCTTCGTGATGGCTTTTGCTCTGTCCCAGGCCCCACAGCAAGAGGAGCCTCTGCGCCACCAGCGTGAAGGTGGGTGGTGGGTGTCGTCCAACGCCTCCCCATTCCCTGCCCGAGTGGTAGGCACCAAGGCACTGGGGGCCTCCTCCTCCCCCCTAGCCATCGCTCTCTGAGACTGGTTGTGACACTGAGACAAGCAGATTTAAAAGGCCAAACCTGGCTTCTTAAATAAAGAAATAAAAACACGGCAACCAAAGGACCAGGGCTGACTTGAAATGGAAGACAGGGCCTGGAGGTAAAAAGCAAAAGGAAGAGAAAAGAGGAGGCTGTTCTGTGCTGAAAGGCACCAGGGGATGGCCTCCACGCAGCTCCGCTTCGTCCTTCCTTCCACTGCCCCCAGAACACTTCCAGCACCTTCACCCTGTTCCCAAGACACAGCTCTGCCTGGGGGGGTTTCAGCTTGGGGGCCTGAGCGCAGCCCTACGGCCCAGGCTGAGCAGGGGTTGGTGGTATCTGTGCCTCCCCCTGTCCCTACGCAATGCTCTCAGGGCAGCAGCAACAGTGAGAAGACCCTCCACGGCAGTGCCCAAGCCTTCCCCAGCCCTTTGGTCCATCACTACATCCCCAGGCTGGGTGCAAAGCCCAGACCTTCTGCTCTAGGGCTTGTTTTTCCTTCCTGTGCCGGGTTGGTGGAGCTCAGGGGACACGCTGGCAACTCTTGGATCCCTTCACTCACTGCCCCAAAGGCTGATGCTGCTGCAGCGGCAGCCCTGCAGCCCCAGCTGGCAGTGGTGCCTTTGCTCAGCTCCTCCTCACTGCTGGACCCTCGTGGGGCGGTGCCAGGAGCTGGTGGGCAGGATGGGACCCACAAGCTGGCCCCGCTGCACTGCAGGGGTCCTGGTGCTTTAAGGTGCTGCTGGAGGGAATCTGGGCTCACAAGAAAGAGGAGCGCAAGCTCCCAGCCGAGCTTCTGACACAAAAATAGTGCTTCCGCGTGTCCTACTTTGTGATGGCTCCGACGCTCCTCTGATGCTTGGCAGCATGGACCATTCCCTGGGCTGTTCCTCCAGCACCGGCATCTCTGCTACCAGCTTTGGGGCTCTGTGCCTCTGCTGGCTTGTCACTCTCAGTGCTGCGCCTGGCCCTAACACTGTGACAGCACCACTACCACATCCCGTCTGTGATCACAAGAACCAGTCTGTGACTGGAAGAATCAGGCTGTGATCACAGCTACTGGTCCTCCTCTGGCTGGGCATCATCTCATGGCTTCCCCGTGGCCATGGCAGGAGGGTGGACACCTGCAGCTGCTCCCCACTGCCCCCCAGCTCCTCCTCCTAGAGCCTTCCCTCGCTCCTGCAAAGGTCGGTTTCAGTAAGTGGTGGCTGGCGGAACAAATCACCACAGAAGAGGAAACCTAGTGAGATCCCAATGGCTCGGGCTGGGCTGGACATGGGGTTGTTTGTCTTTGACGGGGTGCAATCCATGCTGCTGGGAAGGTCTGGGCACTCAGGTGCCTTTCAAGCTCCTGAGTAGCAAAGTGAGGCTTGAAAGCAGATCCTGTGCAGCAGAGAGGCAGATCCTGCTGCTCCCATTTCCCTCACCCTGCCCCAGCCCTCCGTCTCCAAAGGTATGGTCTGCAGCCAGTGGGACCCTTTCTGCACAGCCCGTTGTCTCCAGCCACATCTCTACTGGCATCCCCAGCAGTCCCAGCACACAATCGGGTGGGATGAAGCTCCAGCCCCACAAACTGGTGGGTGATGGGTTGGGTTGAGCAGCGCCTGTGTTGCACAGGTTCAGTAGAAGGTCTCACAGCTCCACATAGACATTGCTGGAGGACATCGGGACCTCCAGATCCAGGTCCACCTTCCCAGGGCTGTGCAACATGGCGACCACCAGCTCCAGGGCCACTGCAGCGCTGGAGCTTTTTAGACCCATCTCCGTGGCTGGAGAAGGTTCGTGGGGNGAAGGGAAGGGAAGGGAAGGGAAGGACTAAGGGGTTGGTCCAAGGTACTTTCTTTGCACTGGTACTCTATTTTCAGCTGGGATGAAGCTCACAGAACCCATCTCCCCTCCAGAGCTCACAGCCAGCTTTCAGCCCCAGTCAAACCCCCGCTGTGGTGAGTGATCCAGGCAGGGACTCGCTTGCTCCCCAGTGCTGGGTTGGTTTGGGTTCCTGGAACCTTGTCCTAGCAGGGGCTTGTCTTTGCTGTCTCAGCAATAGCCGAGGCCTGGGAACGGGGCTTTACGAGGGAGAGCACATCCAGGCGGAGAGCTTCACGTGTCATCGCTCAGCAGCTCCCTAAACCACAGCGACTGAGTCACCCTGGACGCCTGGAGTCAGCCCTGCTCTGGAGGTGAGGGGACTGGGGTTGTCTGAGGGGGATTCTCTTGGAGTGGTCATTCCAAAACAGCCTAGAGAGCACAGAGAGCCCTTTGGGATGGGGTCCAGCTCAGCACATGGGGAGATGACAGCAGAGAAAAGTGGCAGCTGGATGGTGGCTCAACAACCAAGGCAGGAGAAACACCAAAAGCCAGCACAGCCTGGCTATCACCAGGCCAGAGCTGGCAACGCCTGTTCTGCTGCGATGTCCATCACCATCCTTGTCGCTCCCCAAGACCGACCATCCCCAGGACCTCCAGCCATGCCCTGGATCTCCTTCATGCAGCCACTATGGGAAGTGAGAACCGCAACAATGGGAACCATACTGGGAGAACTGGGAAATAAGCTGTTTTGGCCTCCAACCAAGGCTCAAGATGAAGCTGGGCTCCACACTTCAGCTAGTGTGTGCACCTTTCCAAGTGGGAGGCTCACAGAACCCCAAACCACCAGGGCTGGAGAGCCATACATGAGGCCATGGCCGCCTTGCTGGCTCTCAGCAGCTGCAGGAAGGTGCAGAGAGTGAAAAGACTCTCAAGGCAGGTTTGTTTGGAAACCGCGGGGCTTGAAGGAGTCCCTGTGTATTTGAGATGGGATTGGATTTCAGCTCACCTCCCATTAATAAACCTCTCCGTGGCTCTCACAACAAGCTGATCTGATTTGCAGAGCGTACAGGGAGGACTGACACACAAAGCCACCATTACCCTGCACCGAGGGCAAGGATTTGCTGGATACTCCACGAGTATCCTCTGCCCGGACCAGCCCAGCTCCCTGTGACCCAGGCACAAGCTGCTTAGCCAGGTGGGGGGCTCCGCTTGTCAGAAGAGAAACGGGAAGGGCTCTGCCCTGCTGATGTGGGCCCTCACAGCCAAGGTGAAGCGAGAGGCATCTGCTCTGCCTAGAGCCACACACAGGGACGCGCAGCGCTTGCCCAGCGCTGTGGCTCGCCAGCGAAGCCACAGGTGTCACCGGGGTTTGGAAGAACCTTACAGCCATAAGCAGATGGGTGATGAGCAGCCAGCAACACAAAAACCAGCAGAGCGCTTTGTCTGGACTTGCTGGAGCGGCCGATGAGCTCAGAGCACTGCAAAGAGCCGCTCTGCAGAGCTTCCCCCCTAGAAGGTGAGAAGGCAGCACCACACCTTGTCACAGCAGCAGGACACAGTTCCTTGGCAGGAACACAGCCACTGCTGAGAGCCTGCTGGCTCCTGTTTTTAAACATCAGGAAACTGAGGCGCGATGTTGAGGGTCTGAAGGGAAAATGAAAGGAGAGGAAGAAGAAAAGAGGTGGCTGTAAGAACTCGGGTGTTTCTATAGCAGCAGCAACACCCCGTGATCAGTGCTGGGAGCAGGTGGGACCGCAGCCACGTCACTCAGCCCAGCGTGATGACAGTGCTGTCAGCAGACAGATAAGAGCCCATTCCTTGTTCGACTGATGTCCCACCACGCACAGCTGGGCTGGATCCCTTCCCCACGAAGATGCCGATGCCAGGGCTGGGAGAGGGGGAGAATAAAGCGTCTGCTGGGGGGACCTGTAGGAGGGAGGCAGGGAGGGAGGGAGGAGGCAGCGCTGCAGGGACCTTGCTTCTGCCAGCACTTCCCACCTCAAGGACTTTCCTGGTGATCATTGCAGACACTCCCAAAGAGCTGAGCTCCACGAGATGCTGGGGGCCATGAAATCCATGGGGAAAGGGGAGGCAAAGGGTCTGCAGTCCCTGAGAAAGCTGGTCTCTGCAGCACAAGCAGTGTGGAAAAGGAGCTGGGGGGATCGGAGCAGCGAGTCCAAACCTTCCTGCACCCACTGCTCACGGCAGAGTGTCCTGAGGACAGGAACTGTGCAAGAGCTGGTGGAGAGTCAAGAGAGCAGCTGAGAAAACACATTAATGCACCATAAAGAATGTCTCTGCTTCCCAGTGATCTTTTTCATCACTCTTAGTTATTCAGTTATTCGCTGCCACCTTCACTTCTTTCCCTTTGGTTTCTCTTCCTCTTCCTCTCTTTGCTTTCTCTCTTCCACCAGCCTTTCAGTGCCTCATACTCCCCTCTCCACTCCTGGAGACCACAGCACCATCAGATCCTAAGGCGAAGCGCTGGTGCTGGGGAACCTGTGGGCATTCCCAACAGAGCTGAGGGCAGAGCAGCTCTGCAGCCAATGCTCTGGGTCCGGCCACAGCTCCTCCACAATCCAAATATTTGGATTCTAAAAAGGGCCGGGACAGAAACACCAGGAGAAATAAATATTGAACAACTCCAGTAACCAAAAACCTAAACAGGACCCCCACCCACCCCGCTTCACCTTGCCCTGCACAGCACTACCACCGCTGTGCGGGGTGCCTGTACCCTGCCCAGGAATGCTCTGCTCTGCCAGGCACACGGGACATGGCCTGAGGATGCCCACCTGGGGATGCCAAGCTGCTCCCGGGCTGGAAACATCGTGCTGCTCCCTGCCACGATGCCCTGGTACTGCCCAGGAAATCGAACCTTTCCTCCTCCCTTTGCAGTGCGGGACAGAGTGTGGGGGCACCTGGCTGAGCTCCAAGTCTGAAGGGCAGTGGGTGGATGAGACTGCCCATGGAAGGGAAGGTGCTGGGGGAGCACTGGGAGTTGCTGGGCAGGGGCTCTGGGAGCCTCTCCTGGGTAGCAGCATCTCCAGCATGAGGATGTCCTGTGCTCTGCTCTCCCAGCACCAGAACCACCCCGTTTCTGACACTGGGTGACTGACACCAGCTATGGACATTCACCTCTCAGCTCGAGAAGGCACTGACCTCAGGGATCAACAAGTTTTGTGTTTCCTGTTTGTGGTCTCTCCATGCCTGGGGCTTTTGGTTCTGTAAGGGCCCTTCAGGAGCCTCCCGGTGACACCAATCCCTTTCCAGGAGAGAAGAAGGAGGGTAGATGGTCCCAAAGCAGGTGTTAGGTGTTTGGCTCAGCCAGGGACTGGCTGCCAAGGGTGGCCACCACCACCCAGCTTTCCCTGACCTTACTGAATCGCCCCCTTTGCAGAGCAGGGGAGCGGTGACTGAGCAGGAGGTGCCTTCTTGGCCTCTCAGTCCTAGGCAAAGGATGGGACCAACCCTCAGGACCCTCCTCCTGCCCCCTCAGAGCCTCCCACCCAAGCACTGGGCATCTGGGCTGCTGACTGCTCCTTGCTCTGCCCTGGGGGAGAGCCCCATGTGTGCTGGAGAGCTGCACCTGGGTCCTGGAGCCGTGGCAGTGGTGGTGGTGTTATTTTTAATCCCCATATTGTTCTGGATTTGCGTCAGAGACAGCAGGTTGGAGGAACGTGCCTGGCTCTTCCAGCAAAACGAGTCAAGGTTGGAAATGCCCCCAGCTCCAGGGGCAGAATGTGTTGCCTCCAGCCCAGCCCCGCTGCCCTGCAGCAGCATCCGCTGGGTCTGGTGGGATGAGCTGCCAGATGGGGCTCCTTCACACTGCACTTGGAGCTCCAGAACCAGGGCCCTGGTGCAAGGCCCCAAGGAAGAGCAAAGTAGGGGGCTAAAGGGCTCACGGTGCCAAAGCAAGCAGTGTGCTCGGTCCTGCCCTGCTGTGCCACGCTGGAACAGGAGTTCAGCCTGACCCTGAGCACAAGAGACCTCACAACCCCACAGCATCCCACCCTCCAGCCTAGGGGAAGCTGCTGAAGAGCCAGGCAAAGGCACATTCCTCTGGGAAGCCCAAAGATCCTGGTCCACGGAGCCTGGACCATCCGCCGTGCACCAGTTGCTGTGACGCAGAACCCAGCAGCCCTCAACCCCAGAGCTGCTGTGGGTAGAGACACTGCGCCCCAGCTTCCAGTTGCCTGGTAAACAGGAGTGATGCTGAACGAAGCCGCTCAGCCTCC
This sequence comes from Rhinopomastus cyanomelas, assembly GCA_013400115.1. Taxonomy (NCBI): domain Eukaryota; kingdom Metazoa; phylum Chordata; class Aves; order Bucerotiformes; family Rhinopomastidae; genus Rhinopomastus; species Rhinopomastus cyanomelas. The sequence goes on along the minus strand of VXBP01009264.1, from coordinate 78,798 downwards.
ACCCCACCTGCATATGGAGTCCCGTGCTCTGCCCACACTGCCATCCACAACAACTTTTCTGCAGAGCCTCAAGGAACCAGCCTGGGATCTCAGTGACAGTAGCCAACTGTTCTCCCCGCACATAATGCTGCTGCTCTCTGGATTCGCAACGGCTCTAGCACCAGATTTGCTTGCTAATTCCCTGGCTGCCCCTCGTGTTCTGTGTGTCGGCGGAGATGTTGTTCTCTATCACGAGCGGTTTATTTTATCCAGTTTAAGAGAAAATCCCACACTGAGATGCTGCAGATAAATATTCATTGTCACATCTGCTTCGCTTTAAGATCGGTGCCTAAGACGTTAAAAACACAAACATCTTTGGTCGGGGAGAGGCTGGGGCGGGAGGGCTGCCGTGGGCTGCTGGAGCCGGCCTTCCGTGCAGCTCGTCAAGCGTTTTATCACCGGCGAGGAGAGAGAGCAGGGAAAACCTCACCCGAGGGAAGGAAAAGGCAGCAACAACCCCGACTAGACCCAGGTGACTCCAGCACTGGAGCTCATTCCCAGCAGGAGCATCCCCAGCCTTGCGCAAGGCTGCAGTGCTGCCTGGGCATCGCTGGCCATGTAGGAGGCTTTGTAGTCTCAGATGGCTCAGAACATCCTCAAGGAGCTCTGACAGCACCTTCAGCCACCAGTGATGGGGAACAGACACACGGTGGTGAGAGTGAAAGGTTCTCCTGGTCTTCGCTGGAATAAGGGACGCTGCACCACGGGATGAGTGCTGGCTGGCGGATCACAGAATCCAGAACATGAGGGATGGGAAGGGACCTCGGAAGATCAGCCATTCCAATCCCCCTGCCACAGCAGGATCCCCCAGATCCACAGAACATTAGGGATTGGGAGGGACTTTGAAAGATCAGCCAGTCTCATCCCCTCAACACAGCAGTATCCCCTACATCCAGTCACACAGGAACAGTCCAGGTGGGTTTGAAACATCTCCAGAGAAGGAGACTCCACAACCCCCCTGGGCAGCCCCTGCCAGGGCTCTGACACCCTCCCTGGGAAGAAGGTCCTTCCCACATTGATGGGGATCCTCCTCTCTTCCACCCACTGCCCTTTGTCCTATCACTGGGTGCCCCTGAGCAAAGCCTGGCTCCATCCTCCTGGCACCCACCCTTCACATATTGATCAACATCCATGGGGTCACCCCTCAGGCTCCTTTCTTCCAAGCTCAGGAGACCCAGCTCCCTCAGCCTTTCCTCAGCAAGGAGATGCTCCCATTCCTTCAGCTTTTCTGTGGCAAGTGTTTGCCCAGCAGCTTCCAGCCCAGGTCTGGAAGCAGCTGACAGATGTCTATGTGATAAACAAATGACTGGCACCAGTAAGTCCACTGGCACCAATTAACTCTGCTGGTAGCAGTTTTCAGCAGGGAGGCCAAGAACTGAATCGGGCCCTGCTGCCACTGCAAAGAGCCTGACCAGACCACACTGGAGTGACAGGACACTGTGGGATGACATCAAGGAGACGCAGTCTGGCTCAAAGAAAGCCATTCCCTCCCCGGTTCTGCCGGTCCGTTGCCTCTGCTCAGCACTAACATCTAAACAAAAGAACCTCAACTTGCTTGACCCTTTTTGCCTTCTTGTCGAGCTTCTGCAGCCCCGGTGAAGGCAGCCACTGGGCATTGGAAGGCATGCCAACAAGGAGAATTCGTCCCGCCTGCGGAGCACTTGATATTCTCCGGGAGCTGTGCAAACAGCGACTAATTAAACAGAGCAGAGAGCAGCCTCGCGCTCCGTCCTTGCGCTGGGAAATGGAAACAAGGAAACTCTGAGCCCGAGTGTCAATAACATCAAAGTCCTATTGTCCTGCCCTTGGCTGGGCTGCAAAGGAGCCCCCAGCCGCCTTGAGTTTCCAACTCAGAGTTTCCAACGTGGCTGCAGGCACTTCGCACTTGGGAAATGAGTGTGAAAAACCCGCCTGGGAGTCAGGAGACAAACCCTGATCAAAGTTGGCAGAAGTGGCCACGGAGACCCCGGGACCGCAGCCACCCCCTTTGATGCCGCCTCATGTGGGAGCCATCCCGGCGGCTCTCGCACACAACCCCCAAAACCCGCTCCGAGGGCTGGCATCTTCCTGGGGCCCTCGCAGGCGCATCGTGGGGGTGTTTCCTATTAAGGATTCGCACTCTGGTTGAGTTGCATTCCTAATTGTGGAGACTTTAACGGCCCTAATAGAAAACACACGCAGCGGAGTCCCTGTGAGTCACTTTCCCACCGGAGCGGTCCTTGGGCCGGCTGCCACATGGCAGGGTCAGGCTCTGCACCCTGCAGCAGGACACAGGACCAGGGCCCCAGCCTCTCACCACGCCACCAGATGGGTTGCCTTGGCAGAAAGGTGCCTTCATGGAGACCCCCTGCCTTGGTCATTGTTCCTGCAGGAGCACCCGCATCTCTGGACAAAGCAGGTGCTGAGCAGCACTCAGTGACACTGGGGAATGGCCACAGAGATCTTCTCCACACTTGGGTTTGGGTTGTCTCTCCACACAGACCAGCACATTGCTGCTCTCGGCTCACCTGCTGGGAGAGGGGAGCTAAGAAAAGGGGCCAGAGGGTTTCTGGCAGCTCCACAATGTCCCAGCCCAGCCTGTGCCCAGAAACAAGGGAGCCGCAGTCCCTCGGCCCAGGAGCACCCAGGCTCTGTCCCCAAAGGGCAGCTGCCTGCTTGCGCAGCACAGCGAGGTGACCTTGGGGTGACAGCCTCTCGCACCAGCACTCAGGTGCCCCATTCATCACCCGACAACACGCACGGCTCCAGGAAAAGGTCACCAGAGCCGCAGCAGCCCTTCCCTCTCACACTGACGCTCGGACCAAATTAATTCTCCACCATGAACCCAAACGTCTCCATCACGATGATCTGGTGTTTTCTGAACCAGCTCCTTCTCCTCTGTTGCATGGGTGAACAACACTAAAGTGGAGGTGGCAGCCCAAGCGATTTCAGGACAAAGTCCTTAATTCCAGAGATGTTCTGGCTGAGCCCTGGCATGTTTCTCTGTGCCTGCTTGACAGCAGTACCTGGTGATGCCAGCGCAGCCCCTGGGCCCTCGGCTCTCATTACCAGCCTGTCTAATTAAGGGGAGATGCTGTTGCTGCTTTTGGCGAGTGACAGCGGGGATGCACCAAATGCCATGCCCCAGCACACGGAGAAAGGCACCAAAGGCTGTGCTTCTGGGGTCCTGCAGACCCTGATCTGGGCAGGTGGGAGCCCTGACCAGCCAGGTTCCATGTGGGGAGCTGCTGGGTCCAGCCTGTGGGCAGGAGATGCCCATATGAGCCAAAGGGAGCAGAGCCAGGGGGGAGCCTGGAGCTTTATCTTATCTGAGCAGACTCGTGAATGATTAGCAACGGGCTGGGTGATAATTGAGGCACCCTGGACGGAGGTTTGGGTTGGGAAAACCTTAAGGTTCCCATTGCAGCTGGGCTCAGCCCCGCTCCCCCAGCTCCCTGCTGGCGTTCTCGCCAGGGCTCCTTCGAGACCCCTTGCTCGGGCGCAGCTTTCCCAGGGCACTTTCTCCTCTCCCAGGTTGGGGCTGTTTGGCTTGGGGTTGCGTCTTGTTTTTGTTCCTCTGCAGTGGGAATGTTTTTCCTCCTGTTATTCATCAAATTCTGCTGGAACTTAATCCTCACCAGCCCTAAATAGCCCACTGCACTAACAGTGATTGATGGCTTCCAACGAGGCTGTGAGCGCTGCCCCTCCTCAGCCCTGCACTTTCTCTCCCTTCTCCCCCTATCACCCCATCTCTCCTCTCCTCCCCTTCCCTCTCCCCCTCTCCTGGGCCAGGGAAAAGCTGATTAGGCTGTTTTTTACGGGGATTGATTTGTTTTCCGTTTCGGCTGCATTTCGGGATAGGAAGACATCAGGGGGTTCAGAAAGAGCCACAAAATGCCACGGCCAGTGGAGCCTGACTGGAAATTCCTCAGGTTATTACCTCTTAGATGAGGGAAATCTTGGTGAAGTCCCGCACAGAGATACTCCACGACACGCAACCAGCAAAGCGCAGCCGCTGCACAATTCTCCCAGTATAGAGGTGTCCATCTGGAATGGACGTCTCTGCCTGCAGGAGGGGGATGCGTTTCTAGTTTTGGGGACCAGCAGAACTCCTGTGATGGAGGGAACCTGCCCAGGGCTACTGAATTTCCCCCATCTTGGAGCAGGCACAGAAGAGCCTGGGCTGAGGCAGTGGGAGCAGCCACATGCCCATGTGAGCTCCTCAACGGCAGCCAGTGCCCAGCTGTTGCCTGCCTGAGCAGCTTTTGCTCCCGAGGCACAAACACACCTAACTTTGGGAGTCACGGACTGCTGGTCCCAGGGAACAACCTGAGCCTGAACTGGGTAAGGTGACACCTGGGGAAGCTACCCTTTGGCCTCTCAGGAGATGAAGGAACAAAAGCCTTCGGTGGGACTTGTGGGATGTGGGGAAAAACTGGTGATGATGGGTCTGCAGGACCAACCACCTGCCCGCAGCACAGGGTGGTCTCAGTGCCCTGGGGGCTGGGGGTGTCCTGGCTGTTCCTGGGCACAACAAATCACCAGTGGGCTGGCTCTCTCCAGCAGAACTTGCTCCCACCTGGAGGGGCTGCCCTTGCCCTGGTCAGGCTGTAAAGCTGGAGGAGCCCCGGCTGTCCTGTTCGAATTAAGCTACCTGAGATAAAATCTGGGGAGCTCTTAGAGGGAAACAACTTAAAGAGATGTAAAACGGTAACTTGATTTACTCATTTGTTAGCAAGCGTTTGATTCCCCCCCTCCCCAATCCGCCACCCAGCCAGCTGGGTTACGTGTCAAAGGGAAAGGGGAAAAATCCAATACAGGCAGAGCCCTTATCAGATCCACTGCATTAAAAGGATTTGGAGAATGCTAATGCAGACACAGGGCTGGGAGACCAGGCTGCCTGGCTACGGGTGGCCGAGCACAATGAGCACCTTGGCTGCTCCCCCTCCCCTCCGAGAGGCACCACGAGGCCCTGGTCTCTGCTCTCCCCCGGGGATGAAGCAGCCCATGGAGCACCTCCAAGCAGGGTGATCTTCCGAAGGTGGGCTCCCAGCCTACGTCCAGCCTCCACAAAGGTTTCGGGCCCCATGTTGCTGCCTGAAGCCAGAGATGTTTGGGCATGTGGGTTACAGAGCTGCAGCAGTCCCTTTGACAGCACTGATTTGGGGTCATGGACACCCTGTGGGTTCCCATGTACGAGGACAGGAACACGGTCCCAAAGTCACAGAATTGGTTGGGCTGGGAGGGAACTCAGAGCTCACCCAGTGGCACCCCCTTGCCAGGGGCAGTGACACCTCTCACCAGACCAGGGTGCCCACAGCCCTGTACAACCTGCTCTCGTGCACTGCCAGGGATGGAGCAGCCACAACCTCCCTGGGCAGCCTGTTGCAGGACCACAGAACCTTCACAGGGAGCAATGTCGCCTCAGATCTCATCTCAATCTCCCTTCTTTTAGCTGGAACCCATCCTCCTTGTCCTAGCACCAGAGTCCCTTGGAAAAAGCCCTCTCCAGCCTTCCTGGAGGCCCTTTACAGACTGCAAACTGCTTTAAAGATCCTTCACCCAGAGCCTTCTCCTCTCCAGGCTGAACAGCCCCAGTTCCCTCAGCCTGTCCCCACAGCAGAGGGGCTCCAGCCCTCTGATCATCCTCACTTGCCCTGAAGGAAAAGGCTAAGACCAAGGTGGGGTTTCATCACCATTCCCCAAACAGGCCCAATCCCCCAGGTATGAAGCCAGGGCATACCATGTGAAAACACCCTGAGATGAGGATCCTGGGATGAGGACCTGGGTCACACCAGTGAGGTCTGTGTGGGCTAACAAATGCGATTTGCATCCCCAGCAGAGGCAAAGGGCAGGGTCAGGGCTGAGGGACGGGCAGGGTGCTTGCTACCTGGGCAGCCTCAGCTCTGTTCCAGTTCCTGCTGCTTGTCCTCCACCCAGTCCGCTCACCCCTGCCAGAGCAATGAAGCCTTGGTAAGAGGAGCCCTGGTGCATGATGGCTGGGCCATCAGAGGCAGGCTGAGCTGCGGGGAAGGCTGTGGCTGTGGCCAAGTGATTAAGGGCAGATTAGCCAGGCCCCTACATTATTCCAGCATATATTTAGCTCCTCAATGTGATGTAGATTAAGAGCAGCAGGGAGCTGGCAGTTACACTTCAGAAGGCTGTGAGAGAACGCTCTCGTTTAGCTGAGTTGACATTCCCTTTGCACGCACCTGTTTGATGGCTGCCTCGGCACCAGCCCCATCCTGGGGCTCTATCCCCACTTCCTGGGCTCTGGCTGCCCCTTCCCCAGGGCTGCCCTACACCTTCTGGATGGAGGCAAGATTGTTCCAGCCCCAGCTGCTGCAGAGTGGCTTCTGCACCAGTCAGGCTCGACATGCCATCATGGTCTGAAGGGGTTAAGGGTTCTTTTAGGAGGTTTCATTGCCCTTTTCTTTGCCATGCAATCCCCTTGCCTCCAGCTGGTCCCTGTCCTGGGACACATCCAGCCTGCCGGAGCAGGCTGGGGCTGAGCTCACATTTTGGGGCCCATTTCCCTCTCAGTTCCTCAATGCTCAGCAAAGGTTTTACCCTGAGATTGCTCCCGTGCCCACTGCACACGAGACCACCAGAGATGGCTGTCCCTACACACAGACGTGCAGCTGGTTTATGAATCACATGGGAATAAGAATGGCCCCATCTTCCTCCCACCCTGCTCATGGGGAACCCTGCTTTAGGGAGATGCTCATGGACGCAGCTGGCAGCACTGGGTCAACTACTGGAGACAGCCCAGCGCAGAGCCACAGGGATTATGGAGGGAGGGGTGCATCTCCCTGCTGAGGAAAGGCTGAGGGATCTGGGGCTCTTGAGCTGGCAAAAAGGAGCCTGAGGGGTGACCCCATGGATGTTGATCAATATGTGAAGGGTGGGTGTCAGGAGGATGCAGCCAGGCTCTGCTCAGGGGCACCCAGTGATAGGACAAGGGGCAGCAGGTGTGAGCTAGAACAGAGGAGGTTCTCCATCATTGTGAGAAGGACCTTCTTCCCAGAGAGGGTGCCTGGCAGGGGCTGCCCAGGGTGGTTGTTGAGTCTCCTCTGGAGACGTTTCAAACTGGCCTGGCCCTGCTCTTGTGTGACTGGATCCAGGGGATCCTGCTGTATTGGGGGGGTGGGACTTGGTGATCTTTCGAGGTCCCTTGCCATCCCTAATGTCCTGGGATTCTGTGATCCTATTTGTGGTTTCCCTGTTGACATGCTGGAAAAAAATGCTGTTTTCACCATTTTTATAACTGATGTTTTCCAGGAAATCTGCTCTGCAGGTTCCCCGGAACCAGGCCCTGGAGCACTCCCCTCCTGTCCCAACAGATCCCTTCCCAGATCCATGCCCTTCGCAGATAATCCCCTACTGCTTTGGATGGAAATTCCTGAGGTGGGAGGATTCATGCAGGCAGTGGCCACTCTAGGGTCTCAGTGTGGCACTCCCAGCCCTGGCCTAGCAGGAACCTCTGGAGGAACTGACAGAAAACCACCCCAAGCTCAGCTGAAGGAGAAACTAAGTGAAAATGCCCCTGACCCCACTCCAAAACTGACTCTGAGTCAAGCAAAACGTTCTGTTCAGTCCTAAACCAAACATCCCATTTGCTTTCAAAAAGCCTTCCTTGTTTTAAGCTCTTTAAGTGGGTTTGAGTCAAACATCGGCAAAGTTTATCTGAAAACATCACTGCGGAGCGAAACATTCCCACTCGGCAGCTCCCCTGGAAAAGCCGACTAGAAAACGCTGCTTTATCTGATTCTTTCCCTTTTTTGGGGGGGTCTAGGATCATTCAGCACTTCATCTCGGCTGACCTGCAGCTGCACTTCTGGGCAAACAAACCCCCACCCGAGCGGCTTTGCCCTGTGCCGTTGTTCTGAGGATGGGCCGTCGCAAAAGCGGACAGAGTGCTCGCGAAAGCCAACAGTTCTGGTTTCCCCGCAGCCACAGGGACGGTGCTGGCCAGAGAGACTCGAAACTCCGGTGAGAAAGCTGCCAGTGTTTCCAAAGCAACTCCTGGATCTCATGTTGCTGAAAACTGGGATGTCCTGTGGGCTTCAGGATGGGGTCGGGGGGGTACCCCATAAGGGACATGGGGACGGAGGCAAAGCTTTGTGAGGGGGTTCTGTTCTAGCAGAGTTATCACAAGCACTGCAGTGTTGGGTAACGTGAGAGGAGCCTGATCTCGCCTTGCATCCCACATCCTGCCTGCAGCTCCCATCCCACAAAAGATGGGGTGATGTGGCGGCATCAGAGTGATGTGGAAGGGTGAGAGCGAAGTGGAGGGATTAGGGTGATGTGGAAGGGTCAGGGTGACGCAAAGCAGCCAGAGAAAGGTAAAAGGATCAGGGTGATGAGGAGGCATTTGGGTGCTGGTCCAGCCCCCTCTCTCACTGACAAGATGCTGCCTGTGGCCCTAGTATAAGGGCTGGAAAAAGAATCCCCAGGAACTAGTTTAGGGCTGGATGTGGTCAAGATGCGAGCGGAGCTGTAGGAAGAGCACCCAAGGGAGGGAGCAGTGCTGGGTGCTGGACACCCATGCGGTGCCCGCAATGACTGGGAGCATTTCACTACTGCGATGCTTCAGCTCTGCTCAGGCTCTGGGGCTGGTCTGGAGTCAGGCTCGAGGGGCTGGGCTGTTACCACATCCCCGGGCATGAGCTCATGGTGTGAGTTAGGCCATTTGTTAAATGGAAGCTGATAAGAGGTCTCCTTGCCTGGCTCCCATGAACCAGATGTCGGTGTTTATTTACAGTGCTGGGCCAGACTCACTTTCCTCTCCTCTCCTCCCAGCCAGATCCTAACCCGCACGGTGCCACTTTAATGGTTGGCTTGGACACATCCTCCCATCCATGAATCCAACTCAGCAGGTCAGCACATCACTGCCACCACGGAACGGCTGAGCCATGGCAGTCGGGCACCATAAAGCTCTGGTTTTGGATGGAGGGGGAAGCTCTTTTGCCACAAAGTGAAAAGTGATAAAAATCAATAAAATCCAAAGCCCCGAAAACCATCGGATCAAACATTCCCATTGAAAAGCCCGTGCGGTGAGAAAGCCTCTCTGTGATCTCAGTTACCTTCCTCTCGCATAGCTGGGATGGCTTGGGTTCTGCACAGCGATGATAAAAAAACACTTTAGGTTTTATTCCCCTCCTCTGGCTTCCCTGGGGGAAAGCTGAGCCGGGCGAGAGGCTCCGCGCAGGCACACACGCACACCCTGGCCCCGCCGAGCTCAGTGCCGCCCGTGCTTAGTGCCTTCTCCCCTACAAAGCGCAAACGTTGCCGGCCCTGGGCTGGTCTGTCCCTGTGCCCTGCTCGGGAGCCGTGGGGGAAGCTGTCTGCCAGGTTGCAGCCACCCTTCGTCCTGAATTTCTCCCATTAAGGGTAATGTTACAGCCACCCTGCGCCGTGGCCCCTTGGAGGGGATACTCAGAGGGATGGAAGTGCCTGGAAGGAGGGGGCAGGACTGTTCCACTCGGTCTTCCCTCACCAGCCCTCCCTTCTCCCCTGCACTCTGCACCAATGCCATGTGGGTGACAGGCGGGTGCCTCAGCCTGGCCCCTGCTCTCACCCCCACCCTGTCCCCAACACCAAGCAAAGCGTCACAGGCAGAAACACTTGAAGCCCAGACCCAAACAAACACGGCTGCAGCCTGTGATGGATGGGCCCCACTCGGAAATCCATCTTCGTGAGAGACAGGAGTTCACAAGCAAATCGAGAGCCGGTGGAGCTGGCCCAGCAGTGCGGGGAAATGCCACGGAAACAGCAAGCCACCACGGGCTGGGAGATGGCTGCTCGGCCCAGCCCTGGGGCTGGCTGAGAAAGTGCACGATGTGGGGGGAATCCTGGTCTCCGCTCCAAACCCACCAAGCAGCAGCTCTCTGCCACCTCCCAGAACCCGGCACCCCACACAGACCTGTGCACCAGGGTCCTGGGCTGGGCTGGGGCAGTGCCACCGCCTGTGGTCTCTGCTGGGGGTCAGGGAACCTCCCTGCCATGCCTGGTTGGCACCATGATGTGGGGGGATGGCCCAGCTTTCCCCACAAACACCCTCCTCTGCAGCCAGTGAGCTATCCCCGCTCTTGTTCCACCCGTGGTGCCCACAGGTATGGAGGTGGCAGTGACAGCCATGGCCAGAGCAGCCTGTGTCCCCCAGTCTCCACCACTGCTCGCTGCTCCCCAGTTGGAAGCCCAGGGTCTCCTGAAGCCTGTGCTGCCTCTGCCTTCCCGTCCCATGCGGAAGCAAACAGGCTGCGGGACCACTAACAAATGGCAGGAGACAAGGCAGCACTGGAGGAGTCAGGGCACAAGGTACCTGGCGAGGGAAGCACTGCTGCAGGCAGGATGCACCAGGAGCAGAGTCCAAAGGGATTAACTTGACAAACTTCAGTGGGGGCTGCAGCCCTGGCTGTGCAACCGGCACAGAGAGAAGTTGTCCTCCCCCGGCACAGAGCCCTCAATGCCTGGCTCCGCAGTGCCAGCCCTGTCTGGGGTCCCCAACACTCGGGTCACATACCTCAGAACTACCAGCTGATGCACAAGAATTGGGCTGTTGATTGTTAAGGGAGAGCAGAGCCCAAGGAGTAGTGGGAAGAGTTTTGGCATGTATGGGGATGGTCTCAGAGATGCTCCTACCCAGGGGATGGTCTGTAGACACCTCAGTGTGACCCTTGCTGGGAAACCTCTGCTCTGGGGGAACGAGCAGCTCGTTTCACAGCCTTTTTGATTTGTTCCTCTCAGCTGGATGCTGGGAGCTGTGAAGCCACAGGGCAAAGACCAGTTTGATAGTGGGAAGCACTCTGAAGACTCCGCAAATCTTCAGACTGAAGACTCTATGAGTGCTGGGGTGATGAAAGCCGGAAGGCAAGGGAGAGGTGTCATGGCATTGACCTTCAAATGTGTTACGGGATGTCAGCAAGAAGAAGGGAGGAGAATGTTTTAGAAAAGTAGAGGAATGTGCAATTAGGAAGATGGGATGAGCAAAGGAAAACAGGTGATAAATTTCAGGGAAATAATTCAACAGTGAGAGGCACAGGAGTGAGAAACCCATCTCTGGTGAGAGATGAGAGTGTCCTTCTGCAGTGCCGGGAGACCACATTAAGTTGTGAAAGAACTTGGCACAAGCCCGTCCCAGCAAAGCCAGTGGAGCAACTCCAAAGCCCTCTGTTGCAGCCATGAAGCTGCCTGCCGAGCCCAGCCCATGCATTAGGACACAGGTAGTCATTTTTCATGTCTCAGTAGCCAACAGGCCTTGGAATGGTTTCACAGAATCTCAGAACATTAGGGGTTGGAAAGGACCCCAAAAGATCAGCCAGTCCCCTCCCCCTGCCACAGCAGGATCCCCTAGACCCAGTCGCACAGGAACATGGCCAGGGAGGTTTGAAATGTCTGCAGGGAAGGAGACTCCACAAGCCCCGGGGCAGCCCCTGCCAGGGCTCATTGGGAACAAGGTCCTTCTCATATTGTCGTGGAACCTCCTCTGTTTCAGCTCACACCTGCTGTCCCTTGTCCCATCACTGGGTGCCCCTGAGCAGAGCCTGGCTCCATCCTCCTGGCACCCACCCTTCACATACTGATCAACACTGATGGGGTCCCCCCTCAGGCTCCTTTTTTCCCAGCTCCAGAGCCCCAGCTCCCTCAGCCTTTTCTTAACAGGGAGATACTCCTCTCCCTCCATCATCCCTGTGGCTCTGCACTGGACTCTCTCCAGCAGCTCCGTGTCCTTCTGGAACTGAGTGGCTCAGAACTGGACACAAGATTCCTCGTGCCGGCTGGGCTGATCTGTGCCATGGGCTGTTGGTACCATGGTAGCTGCTGGCGACACCCTTACAAGAACACAGGCTGTCTCGGCTCTCAATGATGCTGCAGGTAGAACAGGGAGGCGCAGAAGCTCTGAAAAGTTTAGTAGGATTAAAACGAGCCCAGAGCCCACCAGCCTGACACTTCCCACGGTTCCTCCAGTGTAAACGCGAACAACCACCACACACACTGGGCTCACTGTACTGTCAAGCTGGGGCAAGCAATGTCAGAGTGAGGTAGAAAATAGAGACAGAGAAGGCTGATTAGGGCACTTATTTCATCCTCTCGCCAATTAGGCAGGAAATTATTTAACTGCTTTATTTATTTATTTAGGAATGTACCTCGGCAGGAAAAATTCCCCAGCGGCAACCTCCGCCTTCTTGCAGAGGAAAAGGGTGGAAGTCCAACAGCTCCTTCATTAAACACATGGCTCAGGAAAGGCTCTGTAGGAGAAGAGCTGGGAAATTAACATCTCCCTATAAAGCTTTGAGGGTGTGTGGGCCCCTTGGCCACTGGAGGGGAGTGGGGTCTGCTTGAGGTCCTGGGTAAGACCACTCTTCTGGAAGATGCTGAGTGTGTTCAACTCCTTCCCAAAAGACACCTTCAGTGCCAAATGGGCTGTGGGTGCAGAGATCCAGGGGTCTGGTGTAGCGGGGCAGCCCCCTGGCCCCCCTTACCCACCTGGTCTAGGCCCCAGCTTGCTCCTTTCTAGGAACTGCTGTGGCTCATGAGGGACTGGCAAAGGAGCTCCTCCAGCAGGATGGGACTGTTGCCATGTCGGACAGCACTTCAGCAGAGAAGGTGTAGGGGGTCTGCAAGTCTGCAACGGAAGCTCTCTGGAGAGAGCCCACGGAGGGTTAGAGATCAGCCCCGGGTGCTGCAATGGAGGACCCTCTGTGGGGTTCGTACCCTGCCAGCGGCCAGGCAGAGCAGTGCCAGCAGCTCCCTTCCTGGCTTGTAGTCATCAACGGTTCGCTCGCTCTTCAAAATGATGATGAAAACCAACTTCCAAACCTCAGGGTTTTGTTGGTTTTTCCTCTAAATGGAATTCTTGCCTCTCAGCCAGCCCCGGCTTGAAGCTTGTGAGGTAGAGCGATCAGCATGCAGCAGGAGCTCTCCTTGCAGAGGAAAGGGCTTGGAAGCCGCTGCAGACAAAGCCCGTGGCCAGAGCACCCAGCGGTGGGTGATGTGAGCTGGGTGTGTGCACAGTGAGAGGTGCTGAAACACCCGCCAGGAGCAGCTCCTGGCCAGAAGACCTCACACAGGTGGATGGGTCTCCAGACGCTCTGTGTTCTCTTGTTGCTCTCCTCTTCCGCTACCCCAGGACAAGCTGGCACAGCTGGGTCTGTCCCCGTGGCCAACATGGGAGGTGGTTGAGTGGCTCCTGAAAAGCAGCCTTTTGCCAGGATCCCCTGCTCGAGGGACGCAGCTGCTCTCCCATTATCAGACGAGAGACAAGACAACCTAGTTATTGAGGAAAGAGCAAGGATTCTTCTCCCTGCCATCCCCCTGATTCTTCCCTGTGATCACTCCTGTTATTCATTTTCCCTCTTCTCTCTCCTTCCCACCAGCCGGTCTCACTGGGCAAACCCCAGCGAAAAGGCTGCAGAGAGGGTGCTCATAAAATATTTATGGAGAATCGCGGTGAACACAAGTAGGATAAAGAGGGTCTGTGGGATATGGGATGTGTCCAAACCAGCGCAGTGAAGACCTCGTAAGAGACAGAGGCATGCGGTGGAAGCCGTTAGTGAGTCCTGTAGGGTCTTTAGTAATTTCCTTCACACACAGTCGCTGCGTTGCCACACGCTGCTTTTGTTTGGGTTTCCCCTGTCTGCCTGGTACTGGCGTGTTCTTCTCTGCGGCAGCTGCCGCCCGACACTCTGTCATGAGCTGAACCGCCTGGGCTGTGCTGGTGTTCTGTGAGCAGGATGGAGCCATCCATGGCTGCAGCAACCTGACCTGCTGGCAGCACGACTTGCTGCCCTCCTCTCCCAGCTCCATCTCTCAGCGCTCCCCCAAACCAGCCGTGGAGGGTGGTGGGGGCAGGTGGGGGAACTGTGCGCTGCCCCGCTGCTCTTCATCTGTAAACGGCGAAGGCAGAGGCTCAAGCAGCTCCCTCCATCCCGCAGCTGAGGCTCTGCTGGGATAAACACACGTATGAGAGGCTGAGTGTGGCCAGTGCCAAGAAGGGGCTCTGAGGCCCTGCGGAGCTCCGGTAACATGCAAACTTATCCCATCCTGAGCTCAGAACCAATAAACACAGTGGCTGCCTAAGGCGGGGAAGAAACACCGTTAAACCCCTGTCTTACGGCTCCTTCTCACATTACCCATGCAGCGGGTGTCACGCATCTCCTGCCACTGCCATGCTGCTGACCTTTGGACGGGCTCACTGGGGTCTGACTTGCCTTCCACCCAAGCTGCTCTGTCCTGGAGAACCTCAGGAGTTCCTCTGCCCTGAGGCAAGGCCCTGTCCTGTGTTCCCCAGATCCTCCCACTTCAGCAGCCCCTGAAAGGCCCTTGAACTTCTGCAGGAGCCTTCATCCCCCGGGAGCCATCCTGCTGGCAGATGTTCGCTGTGATACAGGACATGACAGCTTTTATGAGTTGTCAGTAGAACACAGTATTTTAGGGTCTTTAGGTTAAAAGGGAAAAGGGAAAAGGAAAGGCTGCGCAGAGGCAGTTCAGCCCGCTGCACAGACCTGCACCTCCCCAGCCCTCTCTGCACAGAACCCAGCCATCACACCCACGGCTCCTCATCGCAGCCAGGCTGCAACTCCCCACCCCATGTGCTGGGATGAGCACTGTGTCCCCAGGAGCTCGGTGCACTCTTGACACACGAGCCTGGCTGCCTTGGGCCTGGCACGTTTCAGCCCCTCTTGCTGAATGTGCTTCAAACCCAAGTGATGGCAACATGAAGGAGAGCGCAGGCAAGGCCATACCTGACTGTCTGATGAAGAACCAAGGGAGTTTCCCACCTCCTCCAGCCTGGGAAACCACCACCACCTTCAGGCTATCTGCACATTCTAAAGAGTTATTAGAGAAAGCCCGGACTGCTGATGGAAGGAGCCTTATTTCCCCCCAGCATCCAAGAGCTGCCTGCTGAGAGCTGGAGAGCAGGATGCTGGAGCAGGCAGGGCTGGCTCGAGCCTGGCTTGGTGTGACTGCACAATGCGGGCAGCTCATATGAGGTGGGGCTGACAATCAGCTGGCTGGGTTATAACAGGGACCCCGAGATGACACAGCACAACGTGATGGGATGGAGGTAGAGAAGCTGCTTCCTTGAGCACCTGCATAAGCCATGTCTCACCTTGGCTGACGATTGCCACCACACCTGGTCCCCTCCACTGCCATGGCCCCATGAGCATCACCATGAGTGGGACACCTGGTTGGCTCAGCTGGTAGAGCATGTGACTCTGAATTCCTGGGATCACGGGTTCAAGCCCCACGTAGAACATCTTGAGACAGTACCGTAGGCTTACCCTGCTCCGGCAGGGGGGGTTGGACTTGGATGATCTTTCGAGGTCCCTTCCAACCTCTGACATTCTGTGATTCTGTGACCAGAAGATGCTTCTGGGTATCACAGGAAGAAGTGATTAATCTCCATTACACGGTTCAACACTGAATAATCCCAAGCAGCAGATTGAGTTTCACTCCCCCCTCTCTGTGGCTATCGGAGAGGGGCTTCCAGCCCAAGGAGACATCTGAAAGATGTTTTGACTACTGAAGTGCCAAACGTAACCCCAGTGTCATAGGACTTGTGGTGAAACATGGCTGTTGTTTCTCTGTTTCCTGAGCCCTCCGGACGGCCCAATGTTGGGCTGCTGCCACCTCCACACACAACACATTGCACCCAGACAGGGCTCTGCAGGGGTCCCGCTGCCCCTGACACAGCTCTGGCATCCCCTGGGGGACTGACACCTCTCCCGGCACTGCCACGGCGGATCAGACCCAGCACAGACTGGAGCATCAGTCCCCACTCAGAGCACCTGAGCTCCAACAGATCAACAGACAGATGTCACCGGAGGAGCCTCTCAAAAGCTACCAGGGCCCTTTCCCCACACCAGGAAGCTGCTCTTGGTCCTCTACGGGGACTAATAATAACCCAACCTCAATTTCCGATGGACTAAGCATCCACAGAGTGCTCCAAGCCTCACCCCGGGGAGATGATGCCACGGTGCCTTTGGGATGCTGTGCGGCTGCAGTGATGCTTTTAGACATTCAGGGATGTGAAGTTAAAAATAAAGATGGTCCCAGGGGAAGCCGGGAGGGCTGGAGCCGGGCCGGGGTGTAATTACCTGAGTGGAGCAGAGCCAGGCTCTAGCTCTACAGCAGATTCTTTGCATTGCTTCGGGTACCTGCTAACGAAGTGCCTATAAACCCGTATTTATAGAAGATTAGGACGCATGCAGCAGATACACAGACATCATTAGCCATCATGGTGCCGTGCTGATTATGCAGCCGTTAATCCCCCTCTAAATATGGGCACGTTAATTAGCCAGCACTTCACACACACACACACACACATTTTGGGAGCAGCAGCAGCAGCCTGGTGGGTGCAGCAGGCAGCAGGGTGTTTACTCCTCGTCCTGCATTATGTTTTGCCTTCATACAGCACCTACAGGCTGGGCTTCATGCAAAGAATCACAGAACCTCAGACTGCTGGGGATTGGGAGCAACCTCTGAAGGTCTTCTAGCCCAATTCCTCTGCAGATCCCCCAGAGCAAATTCCACAGACATAGACATAGAAACATTAGGAATTGGAAGTGACCTCAAAAGATCTTCTAGTCCAATCCCCTGCCATAGCAGGACCACCTATACCAAGTCTCACAGGAACACATCCAGGCAGGTTTGAAACGTCTCCAGTGAAGGAGACTCCACAAACCCCCTGTGCAGCCTGTTCCAGTGCTCCGTCACCCTCACTGTGAAGAGTTCCTTCTAATATTTATGTGGAAACTCCTATGTTCCAGCTCACACCCACTGCCCCTTGTCCTATCACTAGATGACATTGAGAAGAGCCTGGCTCCATCCTCCTGACACCCACCCTTCAAATATTTATAGACATTAATGAGGTCACCTCTCAGTCTCCTCTTCTCCTAGCTCAAAAGACCCAACTCCCTAAGCCTCTCCTCATAAGGGAGATGCTCCACTTCCTTCATCATCCTCATTGCTCTACACTGGACTCCCTCCAGCAGCTCTACATCCCTCTTGAACTAATGGGCCCAGAACTGGACACAACAGGAACACATCCATGTGTGTTTGGGATGTCTCCAGAGCAGGAGACCATACAACTTACCTGGGCAACCCGGGCCAGGTCTCTGTTACCCTCACTGTGAAAAAGTTCTTCTGTACGTTTAGGTGGTACCTTCTAGATGTCAGTTTGTGGCTGCTGCCCTTGTCCTGTCACTAGGCACCACCGAGAAGAGCCTGGTCCCACCCTGCTGACACTGGCCTTTTACTTATTTATGATATCCCTCTTCAGTTTCCTCCTCTCCAGGCTGACCAGCCTCAGCTCTCTCAATCTCTTCTCACAGTCAAGACATATTCTCTCTTCCCCCACCCAGGAGCCCAAAGGTCTAGATCACTCAGCTTCACTCTCACGGAGCAGAGCCCAACGAGAATCTCAGCTGAACAGTACCACTGCTGTGGGTAATATTCCACCATCACTGCGAGACAGAGTGACAGCCAGGCCCTCAGCAAATTACTGCTCCTTTTCCCTCCTCAATAGAGGGTCTGAGGATGGTGGCTGAGGGTGGGGGGAGCCTGCAGGACCCCACTAAGCAATGGGTCGCCCCTTAGGGGCCTCCAGGAGTGCTCACTGGTTTCCCAACTGGGGCAGCCAGGGTGCAGACACCTGCTCCGGGATGTCTTGCCCCACATGATGGTCTGACTTGGGGATAACCATCTGCTGAAGGCACAGTCCCCAAGAGCCAGTGGGCACTGGAGGCTGCTCCTCAGGAGATGCCCCACAGCCTCCCCAGAAGAAGCCAGTTTAGTCAGCGGAAGCATCTCTCCTGCCTTCATCCCTTTTTGCCCTTCATCTTCCTTTAGTTCCTCCTCTCTTCAAACAGAAAGAGCAGTAAACCCACTGTCACATCCCCTCCCAGAGACAAACAGCTCCTGGGAGCTACCTGTCCCTTGTCAACTCCATCAGCATTCTCATGGAGATGCCTTCTGTAAGGGGGAGGTAGGGGAGAAAATCCCAGCTCAGACAATCCCACTTCTGGCCACCCCACCTCAGTCAATCCCACCTCGGGCAGCCCTTGCCAAGCCAGAGAACCCCCTCCCACGGTGAGGAGAACTGGCCAACTCTGGGGGACAAGGTCACCGAGTACCCTGCCACCCCAGAAATACCGACTTGCAAGGGGGCAGGAAAGCCCTGGAGCAAACGAAGGGCAGAGAGCAGAGCCAGGGGAAACAGGTGAGGGGCTGGAGGCCCCAGGGGAAGCTGTGGGAGCATCAGATGCTCCAGCCTGATGTTGGGTGGCCTCATACCCGTGGCAGTGGGTCAGCGTCCTTCTCCAGTGACAGGCTGCTCCCCTTCCCAGTGAGCCCCCAGTGTGCTGACGGTGCCAGGGCTGTGCACTGCATCAGCAGTCACTGGCATGAGCAACCCTAGCGACACCTGATTGCTAAAGCAGCGCTGCTGCAGCCGCTCAGTGGGCGCGCAGGGCGCATGAATCATAACACAGATCCTGTTTCACACGACGTAAAAACCCCTCTACAAATCCAGCAATTAGCCTCCAATTTGCTTTCTCCATTAATGGGATACGGGGTCTCTCTGGGACGCTCTGACAAGACCCTGTTTTCTTCATCAGTTCTAACCCTGTCCCTCTTACTTATTCTTTGCCCTTCTCCCGGAATCTATTTCCCACCACAACCCCCCCACTTTTCAGCTCTCTGCGGTTATTTACTCCACCTTTGCTGTCACATTGCTGCAGAAATAAAGGTCTCTGTGAGGGGCTGGGGGGAAGACGAACGGCAAGGCTGGGGCTGGCAGCAGCTCCAGCATCTCACCCTGCAGGGAATGTGCCGGGGTACAGGTGGGATGTGTGGGGGTCAGTGGTCTGGGGAGGAGAGTGAGACACCCACAGAGCTCAGACCAATTAGGGGCGAAAAAGGGAACAAAAGGGCTGAGATGGCTGGGCTCATTCTTTTTCTTCTCACCCCCTTCCTCATCTTCCTTTTCATGGCAAGCCCCTGGGGTCCTGCCGTGACCTTCAGAGTAGAAACCCCTCCCTGCCTCTCACGGTCCCCCATGACTGTCACTGAGAAGATGAAAAGGAGCAAAAGGTGACCCCATCCCCGATGATGCTGGGTGAGGTGGGGGGTACTGCGCTAATGGGAGAATAGATGGAGAAGAGATGTTCAGAGGTAACCTAATGGGTTCTCCTCTCCTCCTCCTCGCTGGGGAGAGAACAGAAGGGAAAGCAAGACACCAACACAGTGACATTTCAAAGGGTTGATGGACAGCACCACCCATGTGGACACAGGAATCACAGAATCGCAGAC
The DNA here is from genome assembly GCA_013400115.1 of Rhinopomastus cyanomelas. Classification (NCBI taxonomy): domain Eukaryota; kingdom Metazoa; phylum Chordata; class Aves; order Bucerotiformes; family Rhinopomastidae; genus Rhinopomastus; species Rhinopomastus cyanomelas. The sequence continues at coordinate 59,463 of VXBP01009264.1, read as the reverse complement.
TGGAGGAGAGCCAATGTCACTCCAGTCTTCAAAAAGGGCAAGAAAGAAGTTCCAGGAAACTACAGACCAGTCAGCCTCACCTCCATCCCTGGAAAAATGATGGAGCGGCTCCTGCTGGAGGGCATCTCAAGGCACTTGGAAGAGAAGAAGGTTATCAGGAGTAGTCAGCACGGATTTATGAAGGGGAAGTCCTGCTTGACTAACTTGATAGCATTCTATAATGCAATAACTGAATGGTTAGATTCAGGGAAACCAGTGGATGTCGTCTACCTTGACCTTAGCAAGGCCTTTGACACTGTCTCCCATGAAATTTTAGTGAGCAAGCTGAGGAAGTGTGGGATGGAAGAGCAGACAGTGAGGTGGGTTAGGAACTGGTTGCAAGATAGAGTTCAGAGGGTGGTGATCAATGGTGCCAGATCCAGCTGGAGAGCTGTGACTAGTGGTGTCCCCCAGGGATCGGTGCTGGGACCGGTCTTGTTCAACATCTTCATCAATGACATTGATGAGGGCACAGAGTGTCTGCTCAGCAAGTTTGCCGACGACACCAAGCTGGGAGGCTTGGCTGATACGGCTGAGGGCTGTGCTGCCATCCAGAGAGACCTGGACAGACTGGAGGGCTGGGCACAGAGAAACCAGATGAAGTTCAACAGGGACAAGTGCAGAGTCCTGCATCTGGGGAGGAATAACAAACTCCACCAGTACAGGCTGGGAGGTGATCTACTGGAAAGCAGTCCTGTGGAGAGGGACCTGGGGGTCCTGGTGGACAACAGGTTAACCATGGCACAGCAATGTGCCCTGGTGGCCAAGAAGGCCAATGGGATCCTGGGGTGTATTAGGAGGAGTGTGTCCAGCAGATCGAGGGAAGTTCTTCTCCCCCTCTACTCTGCCCTGGTGAGGCCTCATCTTGAGTACTGTGTTCAGTTTTGGGCCCCCCAGTTTAAGAGGGACAAGGATCTACTGGAGAGGGTCCAGCGGAGGGCTACGAGGATGATTAGGGGACAGGAGGGCATGGCTTATGAGGAGAGGCTGAGGGACTTGGGGCTTTTTAGTCTGGAGAAGAGAAGACTTAGGGGAGATTTGATCAATGTTTATAAGTACCTGAAGGCTGGCCAGGAGGGGGGGGACAGGCTCTTTTCACTTGCTCCCTGTGATAGGACAAGGAGCAATGGGTGTAAGTTGCAGCAGAGGAGGTTCCGCCTCAACACAAGGGGGAACTTCTTTACTGTGAGGGTCACAGAGCACTGGAACAGACTCCCCAGGGAGGTCGTGGAGTCTCCTTCTCTGGGGACTTTCAAGGCCCGCCTGGATGTGTTCCTCTGTGATCTGTGTTAGATAGTTTTGCCCTGCTCCGGCAGGGGGGTTGGACTCGATGATCTCTTGGGTCCCTTCCAACCCCTAACATCCTATGATCCTATGATCATGGGTTGGAAAGGACCTCGAAAGATCAGCCAGTCCAGTCCCCCTGACACAGCAGGATCCCCTAGATCCAGTCACACAGGAACATGGCCAGGCGGTTTGAAATGTCTCCAGAGAAGGAGACTCCACAACACCCCTGGGCAGCCCCTGACAGGGCTCTGGCACCCTCACTGGGAACAAGGTCCTTCTCACAGTTATGTGGAACCTCCTCTGTTCCAGTTTACACCCGCTGCTCCTTGTCCTATCACTGGGTGCTCCTGAGCAGAGCCTGGCTTCATCCTCCTGACACCCACCCTTTCCATATTTATCAACATCCGTGGAGTCCTCAGGCTCCTTTTTTCCCAGCTCAAGAGCCCCAGCTCCCTCAGCCTTTCCTCATCAAGGAGATGCTCCCCGCCCTCCATCACATCTGTGTCTCTGTGCTGGCCTGTCTCCAGCAGGTCTGAGTCCTTCTGGAACCTAGGGGCCAGTACTGGACATAAGATTCCAGATGCAATCCACTAGCTCAGGAGAAACTGTGCCAGCACCAACCCGAGCAGATGCACAAACCAGTTGGTGGCCTCTAAGCCTCCGCTGGTTGGGCTTTGCCAGCCATGGAACCGTCAGAGAAGCTGCTGCCCTGTGGCCCCGCTGCAGCGATGGGTATGGAGGCAGCTCGACAGCAGCTTGGGGCCCACTGGGGCCAAGGAATCTTTAAGCAGAGCTCCTGGCTCCATGTGCTGGGGCTGTGCAGGCACATCCCATTATGGTAAAAGATGCTGGGCCTGTTGTCAGGCTGCCCCAAACCCCAGGGGAAGCAGCACAGCTCCATCCCCCGAACAATGCTGTGGAAAATGGAAACAGCTTTGTGCAGGAATCTGCTGTTTCCCTCTTTGTTTTGCTGCTCCGTGGGGGCTCTGCGGAGGGGAGGGTCTGCTATGGTCAGTCTGGCGTTGCCTTTGCCATCAGGTTCCCTGTGGGACCAGCACCGCTCCCAGCGCCACTCGGGGAGTGGGGAAAGACCCCTTGGTGCAGGATTTGCTTGCAAGGAGTGAGGGGCAAGCGAACCCTTTTGTGTGCAAGGACTTGCCCCCTGAAAACGTTACCAGAGAGCCACGGTGTGAAGGGCTGGGGAAGTCGAGCTGGCTGTGGGTAATTCTGGGAGGAGACAGGAGCTTCTGACCATATCCTGGCTGTGCAGTGCAGCATCCCCTGCTCACATGGTCCTGGTCCCGGCAGCAGTTCACAGTACCACAGGGGCTGCAGGATGGTCTGGAGTAGCCAAGGGCACAGGGCTGCTTTGGGCAGCTGCTCTGGGTTTGGGTTTGCCACAGCACAGGGCTCCTCCAGCTCATGCTGGGATGGGGCTGTGCCTGGCAGCAAAAGGTCACTTCACTGAGACTGCAAATGTCATTACAATACTTTTGCTCTGAGAAGCTTCTGTTGGCACCTCAAAAGTTCCTTGCTTCTCCCTTGGTGCCTTCCAAGACAACATCCCTGCCCCAGGTTGTGGAGCCGTGGCTGGGGGCTGTCCCAGTGCCCACAATGGCGTCCAAGGGCTGAGTCCAGGACTGCCTCAAGGGTGATGCTAGTGCTGGGTATTTCAGACAGGGCTGGTTTCAGCCTGTCTCCCACTGCAAGAGACTGTGTTCTGGCTCACACTGTTTCTCTGTGTGACCTCCCAGCCAGGAGCTACGCAGCCACAAACGCCCTGTCAGGTTCTCTGCTGAATACCAGCCCTGAAACTCCCTGGGTAGCCATTGATGCCTGGGCTGAAGGTCTGGTGCAGAGCTGAGAGCAAGTGCTGCATGGACCTCAGCTTTCTTGATGTGCAGGCACGGCATGGCATGGCTCAGTACAGCATGGCATGGGTCAGCATATCCTGGGCTGCATCAGAAAGGGCATGGTTAGCAGATAGAAAAAGCTTCTCCTCCCACTCTGCTCTGCCCTGCTGAGACCACAGCTGCAGTCCTGTGTTGAGCTGTGGGCCCTTCAGTTCCACGACTGAGAGCTGCTGGAGAGAGCCCAGTGCAGAGTCACAGATGTGATGGAGGGAGGGGAGCATCTCCCTGCTGAGGAATGGCTGAGGGAGCTGGGGCTCTTGAGCCTGAGGGGTGACTCCACGGATGTTGATCAATATGGAAAGGGTGGGTGTCAGGAGGATGAAGCCAGGCTCTGCTCAGGAGCACCCAGTGATAGGACAAGGGGCAGCGGGTGTAAACTGGAACAGAGGAGGTTCCACATCACTGTGAGAAGGACCTTGTTCCCAGGGAGGGTGCCAGAGCCCTGTCAGGGGCTGCCCAGGGGTGTTGTGGAGTCTCCTTCTCTGGAGACATTTCAAACCTGCCTGAACTGTTCCTGTGCAATTTGATCTAGGGGATCCTGCTGTGGCAGGGGGATGGACTGGATGATCTTTCGAGGTCCCTTCCTATCCCTGATGTTCTGGGATTCTGGGATCCTGTGATGGCATGGCATGGCAAAGCACGGCATGGCATGACATACCGTGGCTTGACATATGACATGGCATGGCCTGGCACAGCCCACAGCTCCTGCTGGGCACCTGCCTCTGCACCCTGAGGGCTGCAGCAGGGTTCATGTCTCCTGAGGGGTTTGGGAGAGCGCAGCAATTATCCACTGAACCACCCATCCCACCCTCCCCTCAAACCAGCCAGAGGCAGCGGCTCGCGGTGAAGGCTAATGAGGGGATTACTGCAGCATTTTACATCTCAGCTGGTTTGTAAACGGGAATCATCCAGTGGAACTGGGAAGACTTTTTCAAATGGGAACAGCCTGTCGCCCCCTCTTCCCTCTCCTTGCAGTGGCCCTAATAGCCTACTCAGCCACCGTTAAGGGCTGGTCTTTCAGACTCTGCTATCTCGAAGCCATCGCTCTCAATTAACATCAAGCCTCTTCCTACTGCTCCTGCTCCAGTTCTGCGGTGCCAAGGAGTTGCACATCCTGAGCAACATCGGAGCACGAAGCTGGGCTGCTGGCCCTTGTCCTCATGCTGAGCAGGAGGACGGAAAAACCAGGCCTCATTTGGGAAAGGCCAAACCGCCTCATTTCCCTCTCCCATCATGACTGCCCTTCTCTTCCTAGAGAGCTCAGGACAGAAGGCGGGGTGGCTCTACTACTCCACACAGCAGCCTAGGAAGGACCAGCCTCCACAGTCTCCAGTTCCCAGCACCAGCAGAGTCCCTGCAGATCACAGCACCCTGCCCAGGAGCATCTTCCCTGGTGGCGTAAGCTAGGAAACTGCCCCACAGCTTGCCTTGGGCCGGGAAAAAGCCAATTACCCATTGCATGGGCCCCGAGCACTCCCAGAGCCAATCAATGCAGATTCTCTAAGCAGAGCCTGGCTGTGGGGCTCAATGGCCACCCTTGGTGGGGTCTCCCTGCTCCACCCTCCCGGTGCTGCAGCGCAGGCGGCTCCTCCCCACAAAACCCCCTTTTTAAAGATTTTGTTCTCTTTTGCAAAGCAACCTGCGAGACAGTAGAGCAGCTCCATCCTCAACACCCAGCCATGTTAGGGGGTTGTTTGGTCTGCTCTGTTTTTCCAGAGCAGGAGGTGTGAATGGAGGAGCTGAAAGGCTGCGAGAAAAGAGCAGGAGAGGGACCTGACTGCTGGAAAAGTGGAGTTGACGCAGCTCAGCCTTGAAGGACCTGAACATTTCAGGCAGGCAGGAAGAAGTACAGGAAAGACTACTACAGGGCAAGAGGGGTTTGGGTAGCTGCCACTTCTTAGCCAATTATGGCTACAGTGGGTGTTGGCAGCGGCCGTGAGTGAGCTGATGGAAATGCGCTACTCTGCTCGGTACCTCCTGGCTGTGTCCAGTAATCGGAGCCCCGTCCCCACAGCCAACCTCCCCGAAGAGCTCCAGTGAAAAGAGCCGACTCTTCCCCACCTCAGTGCTGAGCAGTCCCCACGTGGTGCTGACGGGAGGGACGGCAGCTGCACCTCAGGTCAGGTCCGTCGTCGCTTTGAAATCCAATGCCCTAGGAAAGCTTAGGGGTGTTTCCCACCCCTCTCCTCACCCAAATACGTACAATCCCATCAACGTGACACTGTGGCTGCTGGAGGAGGGTTCAAGAAGGTCTTGTTTTGGTTCGGGTTGTGTCAGAGGACGTGGAGCTGTCAAAACCTGGGCTCTGCCTCAAAATGTTAATCGTTCTGATGAAACTGTCATCGGGGGAAGGCTCTCTGCTCCGGGATGGAAAAAGCTGATCAAAACTAGACAGATTGAGAGAGACAGCCCAGCCCTGAGACAGCTCAGAGCACGGAACAGGCAGGCAGGCACGGAGCAGCCGATATGCTGTGGCTGGGAGACCAGGAAAGGCAACGCTCCCTCCCCTCCTGCCATAAATATCGTGAGGAACAGCCTGAAACCAGAGGCGACCCTGAAGCTGAGCTCCTGGGTGTCACCACAGATGCACTAAGAGCCCTTTTGCTCCTCTGTCTCCAGGCAGCTCTTGGCTGTTTCACAGAGTCACAGAATCATTCAGGTTGGAAAAGATCCCCCCCACAGGATCATTGAGTCCAACTATCAGCTCTACTCTACAAGGTCACCCCTAAACCACATCCCCCAACACCACATCTAACTGACTTTTAAACTCATCTAGGGATGGGGACTCCACTCCCACCCTGGGCAGCCCATTCCATTCTACACAGGAAGACCTAAAATGCTCCTCAGGAAGAACAAGTGTCCTCCCCTCCAGCAGGTCTTGCAAGGCAGGGCCTGGGTGATTCTTACTCATCTTCATCTCCAGCCAGCTCCATCCCAGCCCTGGGGTGGCAGGAGATGTGCTGGAAATGGAGCACCAGGCACTGCCAGCAGCAGGTGCTTCCCTGAGCATCTCCAGTCTGCTGCTCTGCCAGGAAATGAACTGTAAATTATTTTCTAAATAATAATGTTTGCTCTTCAAACTGGCACCTGCACCAGCAGAAACACAGTGGGAGCATCCCCTGCTACCTACTGGAAGGCGCCCAGGGTCTAGGCAGGCAAGTGCCAAGTGCTGCTGCTACAGCCCGTGTCAGCCCATGGTTCCTCAGCAGAATCTCAGAATCCCAGAACATTAGGGATAGAAAGGGACCTGAAAGATCAGCCAGGCCAGTCTCTTCACGTATTGATCAACATTCATGGGGTCACCCGTCAGCACACCATGGATGCTGCCAGGGGGTGCTGCACAGGAGCACTCTGTGCCGGCCCAGGACCTCCCCAAATGTGCATCCCAGTGCACAATGCCCATCTCAGCCATCGATCAGCGGGGGCCATCCGCAGCGAAGGAGGCACCTGGCTCTGCTCCGGCTCAGTTTCGCTGGCCATAACACAGTGTTAATGATGGTTGCTTCAGGAAAGAGCTGTAGGATCTGCAGGTGAAAAAGTGTGCATGAATGCTAATGGTTCTGCGTCCGACACGAGGAGGCTCATGGCCAGCACGGCCCCTAGCAACGCTAATTGTACCTCCAGTGTTAGAAGTCTTCTGTGATCAAGCAAATAATTATGGAAATGGATGAGAAGCAAGGGGCACTGAGCTCATCCCACTCCACACATCACACCCCTGTACTTTCAGCTGCCCCACCACTGTTTGAGGTGACTCTCTCCACACCGGTGTCTGTCTCAGGCTGAATGGTCCTGGTGAGCTCAGGCCAAAATGCTGTATCTGTTCCCAGGACTGGAGCTCGTGACACAATTATGCTGGACTATGGCAACTGCGTCTTCACAATGCTCTTGGGAAGCATGAGGGTTCTTTACAGCTGCAGCCTCCAGACCAGGCAGGTGTCATTGTGTCAGGGATGTGCCCTTCACAGACTCCTGCCTGGCAGCCACGGGCGAGCCTGGCCACGTGCTGAGCCCCGAGCACCGACAGCCTGCACTTCACCCTCCCACATCTGCCGTACCTGCGTGTTCCAACACTGACTCCTGATTAGGCCAGGGGCTGTGAACCAGGCAGAGAAAGGTCAGGGCTGGGACACTCGAGCGCTGCTTTGGGGTCCAGACCATGGCTTCCCAGAGCTGGTCTCCCCAGCTACAATTTTCCCCACTGAACCCAGGGCAGCAGAGCCTTATCGTTCGGATATTCAAATCCGACACCACAGGAGCTCATTTCAGAGATGCTGAACACCCGCAGCTCCAGAGGAAGCCGTCAGGAGCTCAGCTTTGAACATAGAGAGGATCCTTTGAGAGGCCAAGTACCATCAAACGCCCGCTTCAGCTGCCACAAACAGGGCACTCAAAATGGCTTATTCTTTAATCTTGTGGTGCCAGCTCTTGGTAGGCAAGAGGGGCAGCTGCCAGGGATGGGGCGGGCTGGGCAAACCACCACGTGAAGGCAGGGCTGGGGTGTGACAAGTTCAGCCTGGGATGCTGTGAGGGAGGTCTGGTACCTCCTGTGTCCCTTCACACCTGAAAAACGCCTAGAAAAACCAGACCCAGTGCTGTGGAAGCAGGTGGTCTCACTCCATCAGGCATCGCCACAGCTCCAGTTTGGCTTTTGAAGGCGGTCGGCTGGGGATTTGCAATTTTTCCTGGATTTATCCCTCCCCATCCTGCCAACGCTCTGCCTTTCCTTAGTGCATTTCTTCCCAAATGCTCCTGTTCCCAAAAGCAACAAGACAATCCTCAAAGCTCACGGAAGGAGATTCCTGGGGTGCTGCAGCCCCAGGACAAGTTGTCTTCCAACACAGTCAAGTTATTATATAACTTCTTGAACTCATTCTACTGCTGTGTGTTAGGTTAGACCCTGCAGCCAGCCTGCAGAGCACAGAACCCCAGAACATTAGGGATTGGAAGGGACCTCAAAAGTTCAGCCAGCCCAGTCCTCCTGACACAGCAGGATCCCCTAGATCCAGTCACACAGGAACATGGCAAGGCAGTTTTGAGAAGAAGACTCGACAACGCCCTGGGCAGCCCCTCCTGACTCCATCCTCCTGACACCCACCCTTAACATATCGATCAACATTCATGGGGTCACCCCTCAGGCTTCTTCTCTCCAAGCTGAAGATCCCCAGCTCCCTCAGCCTTTCATAGGATCATAGGATCATAGGATGTTAGGGGTTGGAAGGGACCCAAGAGATCATCGAGTCCAACCCCCCTGCCGGAGCAGGGCAAAACTATCTAACACAGATCACAGAGGAACTCATCCAGGCGGGCCTTGAAAGTCCCCAGAGAAGGAGACTCCACGACCTCCCTGGGGAGCCTGTTCCAGTGCTCTGTGACCCTCACAGTAAAGAAGTTCCCCCTTGTGTTGAGGCGGAACCTCCTCTGCTGCAACTTACACCCATTGCTCCTTGTCCTATCACAGGGAGCAAGTGCAAAGAGCCTGTCCCCCCCCTCCTGGCCAGCCTTCACATACATATAAACATTTATCAAATCCCCTCTAAGTCTTCTCTTCTCCAGACTAAAAAGCCCCAAGTCCCTCAGCCTCTCCTCATAAGCC
>VXBP01009264.1:0-50405 GCA_013400115.1 Rhinopomastus cyanomelas | reverse complement strand
TCTCCTCCAGTCCTCAGGCACCTCTCCTGTCTGCCACGATTTGGCAAAGATGATAGATAGCGGTAGGGCAATAATATCAGCCAGTTCTCTCAGCACCCTTGGGTGCATCTCATCAGGGCCCATGGACTTGTTAATGTTCAATTTGTGTAGCTGATCCCTAACCCAGTCCATGCTGACTAGTGGGGAGCACTCCCTCCTCCAGGCTTCCTCTCCTTCATCCAAGTTCTGGGGGACATAGGAGAGTTCGGCCTTAGATGTAAAGACCGAAGCAAAGAAGGCATTCAGCAACTCTGCCTTCTCTGCATCCTCAGTTATCAAGGGTGCCTCCTCGCTCAGTAGTGCCCCTACACCTTCCTTGTTCTTCCTTTTTCTGCTGATGTATTTGAAGAAGCCTTTCTTGTTCTGTTTTACTTTCCTCATCAGGAAAGTAAGATCCTCCACCATCTCTGTGGCTCTGAGCTGGGCTCTCTCCAGCAGCTCTGTGTCCTTCTGGAACTGAGGGACCCACAACTGGACACAGGATTCCAGCTGTGGTCTCAGCAGGGTAGAGTAGAGGGGGAGGAGAACCTCTCTCGATCTACTAACCACGTCCTTCTGATCCACCCTAGGATGCTTCTTGTCCACCAGAGCCCATTGCTGGCTCCTTGCTGTCCTGTTGGCCACCTGCACCCCCCAGGTTCCTTTCTCCTGTGCCTCTCAAAACACAGCCAAGGCCCCAGACCCTTTAGTGATTACTCCCCTCAGGCTCTGGTTGCCACCCTGGTGCTGTTATTCTGGCCCACAACAGGAACAGTTTCCTGCAGAGTGGGAGCAAGGTGGCTGCTTCTGGTGAGTGTTTCTGATCACCAGCGATCCGCACAGCTCATCTCCCACAGAACCCTGCAGCTAAGAGCCCTCCCCGTGAACTCAGGGGACCCTCTGTGGAACACAGCAAAGCTTTCTGGGTACTGATCCAGGGCCCAAGGAAGTCGTAGAGATCCTTTTGAGTTCAAACACACTTGTGCAGCTCCAGCGAGGGCTTGAGGGGTCTGTTAATTCCATATTTGAAGGATTATCCCAGCTCTGCTCCCTCATCAGTGTCTCCGGCATCCACAACAAGCAGCTCAGCAATTAGAATTTTTGTTAGGCATCCAGGTCAGCCCCTGTAACACCAACCAAGGAGAGCTCCACGAGTGTTTTCATCTCCCACCGAACTGTCAGTGGAGCCGGTGCTTCTCCTTCCATCTCCCCCCGGCTCCGGTCACCTCAATCCAGTGTGTCCATCCTTTTACTTTATTTATTTCTTTCCCAGGCTATTTTAGACAATTGGCTGAGGAAATCTCACTCAGCAACCGCTGCTGACCTTGAGCAGCTCCTTTTCTTTCTCTCTCCTTTATTTAAGGATGTGCAACGAATGAAGACATCACTTAGAGCCGCTCTCTTTGCAGGCACCAGCGGCTCTCCAATGGAGCATGAATGGCAGGGCTGCAGGCAGCGCTGTCCTGGAAATGTGATCTGATGGGAACCAGGGGTGACCTGCTTGCAGACCTGCCTCCCGACTGGGGCTCAACTGCTGCCCCCAGAGGGGACACCCTGACGGGCACTGCGGGAGGCCACAGGAGCACAGAGGACCTGCTGTAGGAGACAGTACCCAGGCTGCCCTGTGCTCCAGGGCACTGCCAGGTCTGAGGAGCAAGTTCTTCGCTTCAGTGCCAGGGTGGAGAGACTCTGGAATCGATGGTCTGGAGAGGCTGTGTCTGCACCCTCCCTGGAGGTGTTCGAGGCCAGGTTGGATGAGTTGAGCAACCAAGTCTGGTTGAGAGGTGTCACTGCCCATGGCAGGGGTTTGGAGATGAGCTCTGAGGTCCCTTCTAACCTGGGATTCAATGGTTCTGTGGGGTTGTGTCCTTCTCTGGAGATGTTTCAAACCGACCTGGCCATGTTCCTGTGTGACTGGATCTGGAGGATCCTGCTGTGGCAGAGGGACTGGACTGGGTGAGATTTCGAGGTCCCTTTCAATCCCTAATGTTCTGGGGTTCTGTGATTCTGTGAAGATTCCCTGACATTCCCTCACAGCTTCCTGCCAGCGGGGCAGCCACATGGGGAACCTGCGCTTGGGAAGAGCCCTGGGGGTCAACACCCACCACTCCACCTTTCCTCAGCCAGGAGAACCCTGCTGTGTCCCCACTACCCTCATAATGACCCCCATTCTGCCCTCTCTGCCTCCCTCACAAGGCACTGGACCTCAGCCTGTGCAGCCTTTAACTGCTCAGGCAACCTTCTCATGAAACATAAGCGCAGGCAGAGAGGGGCAGCATCACACGTGAAGCTCCATCCCCGATGGCAGCTGAACCACAACAGACAGAGTGGCGAGACCCCACCATCACCAGCACAGCCCAGTCCGATAACAGCAAGGAGGAACCAGGAGCCACTAAGGAATGCGCCCAGGATCGTGGGAAGCTGCTGAGCCACAGCACAGCCCCCCTGAGCCTGTTCGGCCACCCCGGCGCCGAACTGCCAGCCACCACCACGGCCCCGTGCCGACGGGACAGTCATGTTTAATCGCATTTGGAGGGGAGAGAGAGCAGGGGACATTCCTCAAATCTCTTGATTTTTTCAAGCCTTCCTAGACCCAACTCTCAGAGGTAACAAGGAATTAGTACAAACCATCCCACTCAATAACAACCGCATTCAATGAGCTCGGCAGCTCATGGGAACTCGGCAAACAAAAGGAATCCGTGGCATTGGGCACAGAGCAGCTCCGCTGCCGGAGACTCGCTGTGCTCCTTCCCTCCACTCCCAGCACGCGGGGCCGGTGTTGCGCGGGGCCAGGGCTGCGGAGCAGCAGGGAGGGAAGCAACATGTCCCCTGGGATCCAGCCCGCAGTTTGCTGCGGCCCTGTCCCAGCCCCAGCTGAGCCCGGCAGCCCAGATGTGATCAATAAAGCCCAGGGCTGCAGCCCTGGCTATCGGATTGCTCCGCTTTGATTTAAGGAGTTCCCCGCCACCAGGGACAGAACACTTGGGATGTTTGCATGGAAACAGGATCTGTGTTTAAGCCATTAGGCCAAATTCACTTCAGGTGGAGGCCCAGGCAGCCCCACGCACCCAGCCGGGGCCGTGCCCACACGGGAGCTGTGCTCGCTCCGTGCTGGTCTCCTGCACCCAAAGGCAGAGCCCTTCGGGGCTCCCTCCTGCCTCCAGACACACAACACCCACCACTTTGCACTGTCCTTCTCCAGCCTTTGGAGACGGCCATACTTTACGCTCTTGACCTGGTATGGTGTCCCCACACCCCTCCATCCTTCCCCAGTCCAACCACAACTCTACCCTACAGTATCTGAGCGATGCTGCTCTTCCTACCTTGCCCCTTGAGTTGTAAGGAAACCTCGGTGCCACTCAGACCAGCCCCTGGCAGGAGAAGCTGCGGTTGTGCAAGGCTGGAAGGGATGGAGTAGCATGTGTCCAGTACCCCTGCTCCTGCCCCACAGGACAGATCCCTATGGACCCCTGGAGGGGCTTTAGCACCTCAGACGCCACGTGCTGGACTGGAAACCTCCACACGTGGCTGCAGCTCCTGCGAGCCCCTGCGCCATCCCGTCTTCCGAGTGGCCTTGAGCCTTCAAAGGGAGAGTGGGAGAGGGCGGCAGAGAAGAAAAAACCCACAGAGATTAGTTTTAAAAAATGTAAACCAAAATACGTGGTGCTGGCTGCTGCGAAGCCCAGAGCACTTCATTGAGGGGCTTTTCCAGACCGAGCCTGAGCAGAGCCATGAATAATGCAGCTCCCGTTCGGCGCGCGAGGGCTTCAGCGCATCCATAATACATGGGGTCGACCTGGGAAGACGCCGCTAATGCACCGCAAAGCAGGAGGCGGCGGCTCCACTCCACAAGGAAAACAAAAGAGGAAGTTTGCGGAGCTGTCCCAGCGGCCGGGTGCTCCAGGGGGACGGCAAGATTCCGGGGATTTTTAAATCCTTTTCATTGGTGCCTTTCTCAACTAAAATAAACTGGGTAATCTCATTATGAGCCTGGGGGCCGATCCAAGAGTGCTGGATATGGCCCACGGAACTCTGTCAATAACTGTCATTACTGCTGGCTCTGCACTCTCGGGGCTGTTTGCTGCCGGGACAGAGGCAGCTCCGGGTGTCCTGGCGTGATCCACAAGCCACAGAGCCCCATTCCTAGGGGAAACCCACGGTGGGCTCGGGGCAAAACCCTGGCCCGTCCCAGCCATGAGCTGGTGGTGCCTATGCGGGTGTCTCAGCACTTGCTGGGATGGAGGATGGAGAATTCCCAAAGAGGCTTCTTCCGCTCTGACCTCTCCACTGCTGGATGGGGCCCCGTGCAAGCGTTTGCTGTGTCTGTGCGGTGGGAAGGGAGCCAAGGGATAAACATCACCCTTAGGAAAACACAGTCTGTGCAGTGAGGAAAATGGATCTTCCAACGGTCCTATTCCCAGGGCCTTACCAGAGCTCCCCAGCTATCTCCCTCCTCTGCTGGTCCCCGCTGTAGAGGGGACGCTTGCCAAGTCTCTTATCTTTAACGGCCCTTCCTTGTAGGGTTTCTATATCGCCGGGATCTTCTGCAGCTCTGCTTACCTCACGCACAGGCCGCCCATAAAAACCATCCCCACTCATAAGAGGAGGCTGAGCAGAAGCTACTCCTGGCCATAAAACCAAACCAGAGTGGGGTTTGTGGTGGCTATTGTGGGACTAGTGGGGACCAGTCCCCTCCATGGATGGGGGTTCTGTAAATCTGCTCTGGCCACAACACCTAAACAAAATACCTGATGCAAAACACTTGCGTCGGGTTTCTGCCAGCAAAAGAAAGGAAGAAAATTAACTGAGCTCCCCCCTTCCGTGATCTTGATTTGGTGCCGGCACAATCTGTCAACGAGGACAAATTCCTCACACTTAATCCAATTACACAAAAATCCTCTCTGCTGAATTATTTGGGGATGGAACTGGAAAAAAGAAGTCACTGGGGACTCTTCTCCCCTGTTTTGCATCAAACCATGAGCTACCCAGTGCACCCTGAGTTGCTCACACACAGCCAAGGCACTGATACGCACGGAAGGGATGGGGAACCGCTGGAGATCTCGGGGTATCTGAGGGGCTGCCCACCCTCAGGGGATGCTGCAGCAGGTCCAGGGGCTCTGGAGACATAGTGGGGCCTGAGGGGGGGGGGTCTGCTGTGTCCTGGGACTCCCTTTTCTTCCCAAAGTGGTGGCTCTTCCCTGTTGCCATGAAGGCCATGGCTCAGCCTGATGCTTTGCTCTGCTCAGAAGGATTTCCTGATGGGCTGCTCTTCCCTGCTCTGCCTCACAGAGTCACAGAACTATTCAGGTTGGAAAAGACCACTGAGATCACCAAGTCCAAGTCCACTAACCCAACCCAAGGTCACCACTAGACGAGATCTCTCAACATCACATGTCAATGGTCTCTAAACACCTCCAGGGATGGGGAACCAACCCCTCCCCAGGCAGCCTGTTGCAAGCCCTGACTACTCTCTCAGTGTGAAGATTCTTCCTGACACCCAGCCTAACCCTCCCTTGCAGCAGCCTGAGGCTGGTCCCTCTTGCTCAGTCTGTGATGACCTCTGGAAGAGACCAGCACCCACCTCCCTACAGTTTTCCTTCACAGAGTTGTAGGGAGCAATAAGGTCTCCCCGCAGCCCCTCACCCTCAGGTTGAACAGCCTGAGCCGCCTCCATCTGCTTCCCCTCCTTCTGTTATTCTGTGATTCCTGTCCCCCATTGGGCAGATGGGGAGAGCACCACGTATTTCCAGGAGCAGACTGGCTCTGGCAGGTGTGGGGCTGGTCTTGCTGCTGGGGTAACCTCGGGGAAGGCTGCAGGGCTGGTTGGGGAGCACACGAGGGGGTCACCCTGGCGGCTGCAGACAGCCTTCGTATTGCTACCAAATGTGGGCTAATCCCAAAATAGAATTTCAGAAACGTAGCAACTTTGCAAGAGGAATTCAGACTATCCAGGAAACCTAGAGGCAGCCCTGTGACCCACACAAAGTCTCAGGGTACCCTGGGCTCACGGGGCACACAGAGCCGTGAATCAGGCTGGTGGAGCAGCTTCAAGGGCTGGAGTGACGGGATTGTTCATATATCACCCGCTGCAGGGAGAGCTGAGGGGCCACTGCCTCAAACAGCGATGGAGCTGCCTCACAAGCCTGATGGTTTGGGGAGGAACATGACAGCCACTGTGATCAGCTCTGTTCTGGAGAGCCAGCGCAGGTGGGGAGGAGAGCAATGTGCAGCTCTGGGGTCCGCTGAACACCTTTGGCCTTTGGCAAGTGCAGCAACCCCCTTCCCCTTCCTCGAGCTGCCAGGCATGGCCACTGCCACTGGTGATCTCACCCAGAGGCCACCTCAAGGGTCTGCTGCAAGCCACATGCTGTCCTCCACAGTCTGAGAAGCTCCAGGCAGGAGCAAGTTGTATTCCACATCAATGTGAGAAGGACCTTCTTCCCAGTGAGGGTGACAGAGCCCTGGCAGGGCCTGCCCAAGGGGGTTGTGGAGTCTCCTTCTCCAGAGATGTTTCAAACCCTCCTGGACTGTTCCTGTGTGACTGGATCTAGGGGATCCTGCTGTGGCAGGGGGATGGGATTGGATGATCTTTCAAGATCCTTTCCAACCCCTTATGTTCTGAGATGCTGTGATTGCATGAGCTCCAGGGACTTTATTTCTCATCAGTGGGGCTGTTAAACCCTCCTGCTCTAGGCTCTGCAGCCTGACTGGCACAAGGGTACCTGCAGCCCCAGGAAAGTGGAGCTGGGCTGATGCAGCCTCACTGGATCAGCTCATGGATGAGGCTACGGCCACGAGGCAATGGCTGACCTAAGGAATATGCATCCGTCTGTCCAGCCAGGAGGAGCACTGGCTCCAGGAATGGTTCTTGGACCATCAGTCCCCAGCAAATCACAGACTCACAGATCATCAGGGGTTGGAAGGGATCTCCAGGAGTCATTGAGTCCAACCCCCCTGCTTGAGCAGGACCATAAAACCTAAGACAGGTTACACAGAAACACAATCATCAGGCTTAAGATAGAGATAGTATTTCATCCCTTCCCTGTGAAGAGGAAGCTGCAGCGAGTGGTTGTGACTGGGGCTTTTCTCCTCATCTGTGGGATTTAAACCTGGGGAGGAGCCTCAAGGTGGGATGTTGTCTGAGAAGAGGGCTCAGGGCAGGAGCTGCTGTTGACAGAGCTCCCATCATCCGAGTCCTGAGCACCGCCAGGCCCCTGGGAGATGACAGGCATCTAAAGTTAGCATTTTACTGCAGGGGGGAGAAAGGAAAAAGCCCCAACTCTCCCACATTAAAACTGAGCACTGCAGAGTACACCGAGTGCAGAACAAACACGGAGGAAGATCTCCCCCACAACAAAAGCAGAGTCTGCCTTGCTGATGCTATTTTAAAGCAGAGCTGTGCTTTGTGCCAGCCCCAAGTCCCCGGGCACTGGTGGGGGGGGACACCCAGGCACTGGGACACAGGGACCCAGCTGTGGGTACAGGCTATCCCTGAGGGCTGCCAGCACAGTGGATACCAATGGGTCTGGTGGTGGGCAAGGACCCCCCGGCAGCCCCGATCCCCACTCCTCATCCCACCCGCACACACAAAGCAAAGCTGATGGCACGTGAACCCCACCAGTGAGAAAGTCAAAGCGGAGCCTCTGCCTTCCCCCCGCATCCCCGCTCCGGGGGAAAATCCACAGAAGTGGCCGAAATGAATGAAGAGGGAGTGAACGTGCAACAATTTGAAGGCAAATTACTCCAAGAGACTAAAATATCACTGGCACCCTGGTGGCTTTAATGCATTCTGCCTCTTGGCCCTGAATGGATGACAATGGAACAGCAACCCCAGAGAAATATCAACCAGACAAAGTACATCAGCAGAGCCGAGCGGGAGCCCAGGAATGTGTTTCAACACAGCAAACACTGTGAACACAAAAGCCACGCTAGATGCTGAAAGGGCACCCGATGGGTAGGTCAGGCAGGTTCGGAGCGCTGCATCTCCCTGCTATTTGCTTGTGCTGCTTTCCCAACACCCACCAGCCAGGAGCATCGCGGCTGCTGCTGCCTGGGCACTCACTGCGGGCAGGAGGTTGCTGCTGCTTTCAGGGGCACCGGCCACCACTGATTAGCGGGTTCTGCAGGAATCAAAGTCGGCACCATGCATCCCTTGACGGTTCATGAGAGGTGCAGAGTGCAGATTGGAAAACACCAACCCTCAACACAGGACGTTCTGTTTGTGTCGTTTGTTCTCTGCTCTAAACTCCCCTGCCCCTAAAGGAAACCAACTGGATGATACGAAAGGTCTCTTCCAGCTGGATCACTCTGTGATTCTGCGGCTGACCTCAGACATTTCACGTCAGCATTTTCTCCAGCACAAAGTCCCTGGCCCCAGAATGAAATTATATTTGCTTTATAAGAAATTCCTATGGGGGAGCCTGAAGAAAGGCCAAACATCCCCACTCCTGCCCCAGAGCACAGCACTGAGGGGCTCCAAGCAGCAGGACTGGGACCGGCAGGGACTCGCAGAGCCAGCACCCGTGTGGTTTTCCCTCTGTCCTTCCTTCCCAGCAAGAAGGAGGAACAGGCTTCTGGGGAGTACCCACCACTTGACCCTGCGGAGGGGCTCTGCAAACTGAGGTGTATCGGTGTCACTGTGGTGCAAAAGGGCTGGAGCGGCCTCGGGGGTTCACACAGAGACACCGTTTTGGAATGCAGTGCTCCCACTGCAGAGGAGTCTGCTTGCTCCTGCTGCTCTGCCAAACATTCCCTCCCAGCTGAAGTGCAACAAGGGTTTGGGCTCAGGTACCTCAGTGAGCTGTGCGTGCCCTCCAGACTGCTGGGTGTTCCTTCCCTTTTCTAGGGAAAGCTCTCCTCAACAGAGACCACCTGCCAAGCATCCTTCTCTCATGCTGACTGGAAAATAAATCCAGAGAGCAGAGGTGGAAAGGTGCAGAAAGGGTTCAGAGCAGCCACCCCAGCAGGGAAGGGGTTGGTGACTGGTGGCGTTTCCGCTGTGGACACACTTGTGGGTTGTCTGTGCCGACCCCTGACAGCCAGAGGTGAGGAAGGCTGCCCACCCACTCTTTCCTCAGTGAGAACCTCAGCCTCAAGCCTGGCAGGGAACAAGCTCCTCCAAGAGCCACTGCAGCTGCCTGTGTGGGACAACCATCACTGTTAACTGGGCAAAGGGAAAATGCAGATGAACCAACAGCCCCTGAGTCACAGCCAGGGGCTCAGATGCCTCCACAACACTGTGTCTCCCCTTGAGGAAGATGGAGCCAGGCTCTGCTCAGGGGCACCCAATGATAGGGCAAGGGGCAGGAGGTGGAAGCTGGAACAGAGGCGGTTCCACATCAGTGTGACAAGAACCTTCTTCCCAGTGAGGGTGACAGAGCTCTGGCAGGGGCTGCCCTGGGGTGTTGTGGAGTCTCCTTCTCTGGAGATGTTTCAAACCCACCTGGCCATGTTCCTGTGCAACTGGATCTAGGGGATCCTGCTGTGGCAGGAGGATGTGACTAGCTGATCTTTCGAGGTCCGTTCCCATCCCTAAAGCTCTGGGACTCTATGAAGAAGCTGAAAGCCACCCAACACAGGAACTCTTGTCCTGCCTGGATTCTCCCTCGTTTCCCACTAAATCCCAGCTGAAGAGCACAAGCAGAGACCTCTGTGGGTGCCTTTGACCTCAGCCAAGCCGACAAGGGGCTGCACCCTTTCTTCCTCAGCAGAGACCACTGGGGTCACCAGAGATTGTCTGTTCCCCACCCCCAGCAGCAGACCATGGAGCCTTGTCTTGGTGGGACTGTTCCTGCAGACAGAGCAGAGGTGGCTCTGGGCTTCTTGGCTGAGTGCTGTTGCAGAGATGGAGGTTGCATGGGACAGTGACAACTGTAAAACAGAGAAACCCATCCAGAAAACCTGCAGAGCTGCTCCTGGGCTTCCTGCCCTGAACACTTACCAGACCCTTGGAATGATCTGTTCCATCCCTCTGCCTGCAATTTCCCCCACCCCTTTTCATCTCCATGAAGCAGTATCAGCCCCTGTAACGCCCTGCCCACGGACAGCACCTGCCATGGGCACTTCCAGAGACAACGGTCCTGACTAGCAGAGATGACCCCATGAGGGGCTGCAAACGCCAGGGATGTCAGAGGGTGGGGTTCAGTCCAACACGCTTCGTTTCCCGTTGGATGCGGCTGTTTCTCGGCTGTTTCTCAGGATTCCCAGCGTAAGGCGAGTTGCTTTGATTAATCCATTTCGGTGGTTCCCCTGGACGCTCTTTCCGCCCAATTTCAAACCCACGCGAACATAGGGATTCAGAAGTCTGGCCAAGGCATCAGATGTTACGAAGTTCCTGTTCCATGAGAGACCGTGCAATGGGGGGGCAGAAGAAAAGAGGCTGCAGTGGCTGTAATTGAGGCCAGACTCCACCACACCCTCTGCGAGCTGATCTCCAGCAGCAATCCAAACGCCTGCCCCAGCACACAGCAAACGTTGCCCATCACAAGCTGGGGGGGCTCTGGAAAACTCCCCTTGGGCAGGAACGGCTTCAGGTCTCAGGGAAGGTTTCTGTTGCAAAACATCAGAGATTCGGGCAAACTTGGGAGCACATTTGGAGGCAGCCAGCAGCCCTTCTGGGCCCTTCTGATCAGCCTAGCAAAGCCAACAGATTGGACACACATCTGAGACTTCTACATCTTTGTGGGCAACCCTTAACAAGCACAGCATCAGGAAATTGCATTCAGCAGTGCTCTGCTGGCACCAAGCTGGCACGGGGCCAGAGCCAGGCTACAGATGAAGGGGCTGAGGCTGAGGCACACAACCCACATCCCGCCCGGCGGGGCTGGGGGTGCCGAGCGGCTCAGGTAAGAGTCTCCTCTCCTGATTAATGATAGGACAAGGGGCAGCGGGTGTGAGCTGGAACACAGGAGGTTCCACATCACTGTGAGAAGGATCTTCTTCCCAGTGAGGGTGACAGAGCCTGGCAGGGGCTGCCCAGGGGGGTTGTGGAGTCTCCTTCTCTGGAGACGATTCAAACACATCTGAGCATGTTCCTGTGCAACTGGATCTAGGGGATCCTGGATGATCTCTCGAGGTCCCTTCCAATCCCTAATGCTCTGGGATTCTGACATCCCCCATGAGCAGTGGAGAGATGTGATGATCTCCTAGAAGCAATTCTGGTCTGGAGGGCTGAACACCAGCATCTGCCCTCTGGTTCTGGGCACAGCAGATGGGTCCCCCCAGCCTGTGCAGGTAGGAGAGCCAGGCACAGAGGAGAAGAGAAGAGGAACCCATTCTGGACACGGGAACAGAGTCTGTGCTAGCAAGGGCTCCACAAAGCCCCCCTCTAAAAGGTGCAAAACTCCTTCATGGATGGAATAGCCACTGCTGAAGCGATGGTGCAACAGAACAGACCAAGAGGTGCCAGAACCAGCCCGGAACAAGGGTTTCAGGGCATCCCAAGCAAGATGCTGCTTGCGTGGCTGTGGTGTGTGTTTGGTCACCTGGGAGAGGAGGGTAGAAAAGCCCAGAGAAGTGTGTTTTTGTCTTGATCTTTGCTGTAGGAGACAATGAGGGGAATAATTTCCATTTCAAAGGCAACGTGTCTAGGAAATCAGAATGTGACCTTAACTGTGAGCAAAACCTCTGAGCAGGAAACAGGGAGCAACTGGAGAAAGTGCAGCAAAGCACCGGCACTGGATGGGCCGTAACCCAGAGAAATACAGAGAGTGAGACGTTTCAAACCCGCCCGGCCGTGTTCCTGTGTGACTGGATCTAGGGGATCCTGCTGCAGCAGGGGGATTGGACTGGGTGACCTTTCGAGGTCCCTTCCAATCCCTCATGTTGTGGGATTCTGTGTGCACTGCTGGGGAGGGAACGGCACTGCCACGCTGTGCATGCCAAGGCCGAGGGAAGCAATCCCACTCACTGCCGTGGAACACAAGCCAAAGATGATCCCAAAATAAGAGAAACATGAGAGTCAGGCACAGCTGTTTCCAAACTTCTCTGGCAATAGAAAATCAGAGCGTAGCTGGGAAGAGTTTTCCATCCCTCCTTGCCCACCTCTAGATCACCTGATGGTGTCTGGATCTGACAGCATTCCGCTACCTGCAGGGGTCTGCATGCTGCCTGTTCCCGTGGGCAGACCCCAGACAGCTCTTCTGCCGACCCAGGACACAGGTCCCCCGTCTCTGTTCAGGTTGCAACTCCCAAACTGCCACACAGCTGCCAGGAAGCATTTTCCCGACATCAGGCACGAACTCCCCGACAACCAATACTGCAGCCCTATAAAATGAGACCCACTCCAAGCCGTGCCAGCAGCACATTGCAGCGGGTCCTGCAGCCCCCGTAGCCCAGCCTAGCAGGCATCACATTGTGTTACCCAAGCAGGGGGCAGTGGAGGGGCTGGCGCCATCACCAGCACCCAGGTCTGAGTGTGGCTGGGTGGAAGCTGCACTGTTCCTGAGCTGTGCAACAGCAGTGCCCAGGTGAGAACCCTCCATCACTCCCAACCCAGTGTCCCACCCTCCCACCCCTTCTGGGTCCCATCCAAAGGAAAAAGGTGCCTTGTGCAGGAGGGTGAGAGCCTCCACCCAGGGGCACAATGGGAGCTGCTGGCTCTGCTCCCGTCCTCCCGATACCAGCCCACCCCACTGCCTGCAGAAGGTTAAATGAGGCACCTCCCTTCCTCCCATTATGTTTTCTCTAATTCCGTTGTCTCCGTTGTGTGACCCAAGGGGGAAATCATGCAGAAGACCCCTCCCAGCAGTGTGAGGATGCAACCAGAAACCCCAGAAGTGCTGCAGACAGCAATTTGAAATCCTATGGCGATGTTTAAGCCATTATCCCTGCATGGGAGGGATGCGATGAGCACTGCGAGAGGAGCCCAGATGCTCGGGAGGGATGCAGCCGGTGAAGGGAGAGAGTACAGGTTGGGAGACACTCTGTCTGGAGTCAGGCCCACATCCCTGGGATCCTCATTAGGGACCCACGGGAAAGGGAAAAATGCTTCTTCACAGGCCCAAACCCTGCTGGTGACCTGTCACAGCCACAGGGGGGTTGGTGAGCACCAGTGGGCACTGCCCTGCTGGGAGGTGCTGCTGGCACCCCTTGGGGGTGCAGCCCACAGGGACCGCAGAGGGTCTCTCCCCAGACAAGGGTCCCACGTCCCTGCTTGTGTCCCAAGAGATGAAGCACCCGGGAGGTGCCTGGTGAAGGAGCTGGGCTGCGGTGGTGCCATGGCAACAGCCCTCCTCTCCATCACATTACTGCTGAGGAGAGGCTGCTGCTGGAGAGCTGTCGAGGGCTCTGAATGCAGCCTGGCATTTAAAGGCAGGAGGAAAAGGGCTCAGGGCCTGGAAAGGCTGCGGGGGGGTGCTGCAGGGACACTAACATTATCCTTCCGAGTAGGAGGAAGGTCCATTGGGTGCCCCGAACATGCCAAGGCTCTGCCCCACCACTCTTGCAGAGCTGCTGCCAGCTCTCACGCATTCCTGTCATGGTGGGCTGCTTTTGTTGGGTTTAATTACAGCCTGGGAGGAAGGAAAGGACAAAAAGACACCACAGCCCTCACGCACTGCCACACCCACGGAGGAGAGACAGCAGACAGAGAACTGCAGCTCAGTGTTTCATGAAACCCCCACTGAGCCACATGCCCAGCCTCTGCGGACGCCTCAATGGCAATTCCAAGCCCCAGAGGATATTTTGGTGTGACAGAGCCTGTGTGTGGCACCGCTCCAGGCACCGGGACCAGTGGCTCACAGTGCAGACCGGCTGCTCTTGCCCTCCGGAGCTGGTTTTGTTTCTCCCGTGTGCGGTTCAGAGCAGCGGCTGTGCCCCAGATGCTGCTGGTTTCTTTGTGTTTGGTTGGTTTCCTTTTGTTTGTTTGCTTTCCTGGCAACAGCTCAGCCGTGGTGGTGGTGGGGGGAATGACTCGTGTGCTTCAACAAGTGTCCTGGGACCGCAAACCCAAGCGCTGCACGAGTGGAAGAGAAGAAGCTCTCTTGGTGCGAGAACAGTCCGTCCTCCTCAGCCATTACGTTTTTCAGATGCCAGAACATTCCCAGTTGCCTTCTTCAGTCCATTGCCTTCTTCAGTCCATTCACAGCATCACCCAGCGAAATCTCGAGGGGAAAGTGACTCTGTGTCTCTGGTGTGGCTCCACGGGCAGCAGCGAAGCTGTACCAGAGAGGCAGCCCTGCCTGGTCCCTGCTCCCGAGTGCACACAGCCCCAGTAAGAGCTATCTGGTCAAAGCTGGCGCTCCCAGTGCTGCCCAACAGAGGCCACCTCACTGCTGGACAAACTGCATCTCAGCAGCTCATTCGGGCTTTTGCTTTGTTACCAAAGCAGCCCACAAGCAGGAATGGGAAAGGGGGAAGCCGTGGGACAGGTCCAAGCAGGGTGGGGGGCGTTGCAGAGGATGTCTGCTCTCCCCATTCCCAGAGCTGTGCTCTAACCATCCTGCCCCACACCTTACCAGACACAATGAAACCATTAGGTGCCGCTCCACCACGGCGGGGCCACGTGCTCTCTGATGTGGACACCTGCTCTCTGCAAATGTGATGGGTGAGCCGCCACTTGACCAGGATGTGGGCCCCAAGACAAAAAAAAACCCTGAGTCAGAGCAAATTTCAGTGGTGACCAATTGGCTGCTACTGAAGGGGGATCTTGTCCCAGCCACCGAGTTGGCTTAACCACATGTGGCTAACAACCCTCTGGGCTGGGGGAGTGCAGAGCCCCTGCAGATGGCTCTGATTTCTGGGAGCTTGGGTCGGCACAAGGGCTGTCTGTCCCGGCAGCTGGGGCTCAGCCCAGCTCTGCTTAGAGGGTCTTGCTGGAAATGTGTCGGGGCTGTTCTGCCCCATTTGCCTTGTGCTGCAGTGGGACTGTGCTCATCTACTACCACCGTGCACACTGGGGCCCCCCACCCCACACGAGCACCTTCTCTCTCTTCCCTTCCGCAGTTGGGAAGATTTTCCTTGGGAAGGGCTGCTCAGGCCCAACCAACCCCGCTCCCTGCCCCGTTATTTATAGGGCACCTCTGTGCAGAGCACAATGGCGGGAGGTGGGTGAGTTATTGTTCTGGGTGACATCATGGAGTGGACTTCATAAGGGGCTCAGCGGATGGTCTCTGAAGACAGCTGCAAAAGAAGCGGTCCTGAAGGAGATGATGGAGTGGGTGAGACATAAATTTCTTAGGACAGGCAGTGAAAAAACGTTTACAGCCCTTCTTTCCTGAGTCTGGTTTCAATCAGGGTCCCAGCCGTTCCACCGATACTTTGCGCTCAGCGCTCACTCAGACAAGCGCCGCGTGCACTCAGCCTGCCTCCGCTGGTTTGGTCTAGCGCCCCTTTTCTACTGGTCTGAAACTGCTCTGGAGTAGGGGAGCTGACAGAGCTGCCGGCAGCCACTCGCAGGTAAAGCAGCCCCAGGTGAGGGCTGCGGCAGCCTTGGCTCTGGCTGGCAGATGGGAAGCAGCTAAGAACCATACTGATAACAGAATGAAGGAACTGGCTTCTGAAACCATCAGCGTGCGGCACCAGCCCACAGCAACTGTGGTACTAACTGTGACACTGATCAGGGCAGCCCACCACTCCAGCCGCCCTCAGTGGAAAACCTGTCTGTTTGCAAGGGTTTGTTGCAACTGCTGAGGTTAGAGGAGCTGACAGGTTACTGATTAGAAAAGCCTGGAGCACTCGGCTACCCCAAAGGGCATCTGAAGTTCATTCTGGGGCTTCTTGTTCCTATTTTCGTTTTATCTCATGTTCTGGGATGACTGTTTTCTAGGTTCGTTGCGTCTAGCCTCAGGCAGGCAGCAGGAGGTGCTGCCCCCATCGTCTCAAGGAATCACAGAATCCCAGAACATTAGAGATTGGAAGGGACCTCGAAAGACTATCCAGTCCAATCCCCCCGACACAGCAGGATCCCCTACATCCAATTGCATTGGAACACGGCCAGGCAGGTTTGAAATGTCTCCAGAGAAAGAGACTCCACAACAACCCCACCCTGGGCAGCCCTGCCAGGGCTCTCTCACCCTGACTGGGAACAAGGTCCTTCTCACATTGATGTGGAACCTCCTCTGTTCCAGCTCACACTCACTGTCCTATCATTGGGTGCCCCTGACCAGAGCCTGGATCCATCTGCCTGACACCCATCCTTTCCATATTGATCAAAATTCCTGGGGTCACCCCTCAGTCTCCTTTTTTCCCAGCGCAAGAGACCCAGCTCCCTCAGCCTTTCCTCAGCAGGGAGACGCTCCCCTCCTCTCTGTGGCTCTGCTCTGGCCTCTCTCCAGCAGCTCTGAATACTTCTGGAATTGAGGGGCCTAGAAGTGGACACAAGATTCCAGATGTGGTCTCAGCAGGGCAGAGCAGAGTGGGAGGACAACCTCTCTCAATCTGTTAACCACCCCGTTTCTGATTCAGCCAGGATGCCATTGGCCTCCTTCGCCACAAGTGCACATTTATGGCTCATACTGCAGGGATGGAGCAGAGTCACTTTCCTAGTCTGGAGCAAATCTTGCTCACTGTGAACACAAATCACCTCGGAGCAGCTTCAGCCCATGAGTTCTCCTCTTCCTCCATCCCAAACCCGAGAACAGGCTACTTCTGTGCTCCTGCTGCCTTGTTTTATGGATCAGAGGTCTCCATCAAGCCTGGCTGCCCCCAGCCTGTGCTGCTGTTGATTAAACAAGTCAGTTCATTCAGCCTTTCCAGCAGGACTTGAATTTCCCCAGCAATGACTGATTTTGGGGTAAACACCAGGCACCTTCCCTCTACTCAGCAAGCCTCGCGTCCCCCAGTGCCCAGTTCCTCTCTTGCAGGGCTGGCAGTCAGAATAGCTGTGGCTAATTTTGCATCAGAAGACATGATTTCCATTCCAAAATCCTCACTGTATACCCAGGGATCCTCCAGCAACATCAGCACAGGCTTGCTGGGGGTGATGGGGAGCCAAGCTGCTGGGTGCCCTGGGACAGGCCATGTCCGTGGTGGATCTGGAGTCCTCTGCTCCCTGCAACTGGGTTTACACAGACTTCCCACATCCAAAACTTTGCAAAGCTGCTGCTGTCCCAATGCTGGAGCCCAGAGAGGAGGCAGCACCTTTCCCAGGACAAGCCTCACAATGCCTCTGCTCAGCGCACAGCTCTTGATCCCAAGTGAAAGCCTCTGAGCCGGCGCAGTGAGTTCACCTCCGCATGCCGCTCCCTGCAGCCAGTGAGCATTTATCAGCAGTCTGTGCTCCGCATCTAAGTGTGAGGGTTTAATAAAACCCAGACCGAGTAGATGAAAGATTTATCCCTTTGCCCCGAGAGATGTCCCTTGTGAGGGCAACTTGGGACTGGGGAGCGGAAACCTGGATTGTTTTCTGTGGCAGTTGAGTGAGGAGATACAGAGCCTTTGAAGTCCTCCTGGCCTCGCTTCCTTCTGCCTGCCCCCTGTGCCACCGACTCCGCACAGCGGAGACGTGGAGACGTGGTCAGGTCCCAGCTGGGTGAGACAGCTCCATGGTTAGAGCGTTGTGAGGCTGGCAGGAAGGACAACGAGTGAAGCATCTCTTTTAGCTTGGAAAGAAGAAGCCTGAGGGGTGACCGCATGAATGTTGATCAATATGTGAAGGACGGGTGTCAGGAGGATGGAGCCAGGCTCTCCTCAGGGGCACCCAATGATAGGACAATGGGCAGTGGGTGTGAGCTGGAACAGAGGAGGTTCCCCATCAATGTGAGAAGGATCTTCTTCACAGTGAGGGTGACAGAGCCCTGGCAGGGGCTGCCCAGGGCCATTGTGGAGTCTCCTTCTCTGGAGACATTTCAAACCCTCCTGGCCATGCTCCTATGTGACTGGATGTAGGGGATCCTTCTGTGTCAGGGGGGCAGGACTGGATGATCTTTCAAGGTCCCTTCCAATCTCTAATGTTCTGGGATTCCGTGATTCTGTGATCAGAAGAAGCCAGGCTGGCCGTTATGCCCCTGGCATGGGACACTGCTGTACAGCCTGGCTGATGGGCACAGCCACCGGGTCATCTCCCTCCCACCTTGCCTATCCCTTTGGCAATGCATCTTGGATGCTCCTCAGCACAACAGAACACTGCAGAGCTCCTGACAGTGATGCCAAGATGCTGCCAGCAGTGAGCAATCCAGGCTGTGGAGAGGAAGAAGCCGGCTCCCGTTTGGAGCAGAGCAGTGACATTTCTCCCAAATTCCCCCAGGTGCCCATCACAGAAGGGCAGGGAGGTGTCAGGCAGGTGCCAGCCCAAATACATAGGAGGCAAGTGGTGCCCAGGGAGCCATCAGGGCTCTGCCAGGACGCAGTGCGGAGGAGGGGCACTGCTGGTGCCCTGGTTACTAATGAGCAGGTTTAATTTCTTCCATAAACAGCTAACAAAGCTCATCTTGCTCTCCTGCTCTCCAATGAACCATTTATTTCTCACTCCAAAAGGCGATCAAGGAAATTCAAGCAGAAGAATAGGAGGGGGATGTGATGCTAAATGTCAGCCCCGGCTGATCCAGCCTGATGCTTCCTTTGAGCAGCTGCAGAAGCAGCTTCCCAACTGGAGGTCTGGAGGAGCAAGAGCCTGGGGCTTCTGCTGGCCCAGAGAGCTGTTGCCCTCAGGACCCGCCCTGGGATGCTCCAGATCGGACAGTCCTCCCCAGTCAGCACTGTCACTTGTGGCAGTGATCAGGAAGGCCCTCAGGCATCACCCATTCATTGGGAGCAGCACTGAGGTTTATGGAGACATGGGGAGGAGTGATGACCATCCCTTGCCCTTTTGCCAGCTCAGAGACTCCTGGCCCTCATGGGTCAGGATTTCTCTTGGTGCTCCCACCACCCCAGGGCTGGGGGTTCTGTGCACGGTGCCTTGGTTCAAGCCAGACGCCTTCTGAACCTCTGGCTGACTGTGAGCTCTGCAAACACAGCTGGAAGAATGGGGAAAAATGCCTGTCCTCGTGGCTTGTGATTATCTTTAAAGTTACTGAGGGATAATTATCATTGTGTCAAGAGGCTGATGAAAATCTCATGATACCACAGCATGGTGGAGAGGAAAAACACTGAGCTAATTACCCAGGAATAACCACATGGAGTGAAGCTGCGCTCTCTCCTTGTGCGGGACACAAAGAGGTTCCTAAGCCCCTGCGGCTGCCTTTTGCAGGACCAAAACAAAGCTGCTTCTCACGAGCAGTGGACACGACGGAAAGACAAGTGTCCTGCTCAGAAACCTGTAGGGCCTGTGATCCACGTGTGAAAGGCGGCACAACCTTCGCTCCGCGACATCAAAGAGATATCCCTTTTCATCTCAGGTCTGCCTGGGGAAGGGCTGTCACACAAACATTTGCACTGCTGAATCTGGATCTCCCGTTCTTAGGACAGAGGAAGGAAACACGGTCAGAGGGTGTGAGAGGAGATGGGGAGCTCAGAGCTGTCTGGGAGGACACAGTGCAATTACAAGACAAACAATACAGCAACCCGAGGGTGTCAGTATAAAGTCAGGCTTAGAGATTTCCTTGCAGCTGCCAGGCAGGGTGGGGAGGAAACAGCTGACAGTGGGGACGTGATAGGAGGGGTCTGCTGGTGGCAGTGGTGGCACTGCTGCAAGGCTGTGGGGCTGCTGCTGTAACCTGCTGCTTCCCAGCCCTTCTCAGCACCTTCTCAGCATTTTCTTCCAGGGCTGAGCTGGCCCCTGTCTGAGCTGCTTCTGAGACCACTTCGATTGTTTTGCTGGGGAAAGGATTAAAATCATTTTTCACCGTGTTAGAGCCCTCCCTGAACCTCTTCATTTGCGGCTGGGCTGTTTACTCTCCAGTGTGAAGCCCTGAACTGCCTCCGGCTGAACATCCCTGCCTGTGACACGGGCTGGATGTACCCAGCATCCATCAAACATGCTCGTCTGCTCCTGGTCCTGCTCCAGAAAGGTCTGGCCATGAGACCCACATGCTGAGGGCACCTGAGTTACCAGGAGGGCCACGGTCCTGCTTAGTACAGGGGTGTGAGCACTCCTGACAGCAACGAGGCCCATGGAGCCCAATGAGGAGCAAAGCAAAGCTGCCGGAAAGCTGCACATCGGGTCCGTGGCAGTTCCAAGTGGCCTTAGAGGATATTAAATGAGCAGCTGCCCTTCCCTGGTCAGAGCCATGTCACAGGCTGGGTACAGCAGAGCTGAGTGCACTCACTTTGTAATATTCCAGGTAGAAATGACAGAGCAGAGAGAAGACTGTCAATAGTTTCCCACCAGTATTAGGTCAGAAGCTCTAAATGTCTCCTCTGGCAACACTTGAGATTTCAGCTCCCTTCTGAGGGGCTTTCAAGCTGCTTTCACAGCTGTGGATATCCAAAAGATCCAGGGTTTTGTGTCCGAAACACCCCAGGACACACAAGACCACCCCAAAGACGGAAACTCGTTCTGCCAGCAGACACCCCACAGACCCACAGAAAAGCAAAATCTGTGAGGCAAAGGCATCAAGCTCTGGTGCTCATCACTCATCCAGCCTCTACTGCCATGGCACCTTCCACGTAATGACACGGGTATGGCATGGAAACTGCCACATAACCCAGTGCCCCGGTGATCTGTTGTTGCCACATCCCCTGTGTAACCCAGCACCCTGTCACTGCCCCATCCCCTGTGTAACCCTGTGCCCTGTTGTTGTCACATCACCTGCACAGTAAATCACACCTTCTCAATTCCAGCCCTGAAACTGCTCGCAACAGAGCAGCAAATACACTGTTTGCCAAAAGGAGGATCTGCAGAGGGATGTTCTGAACAATTAGGCAGCTGCGGTCATTCTGGATAACGTCTTTACCCCAACCCCATCACCTAACAATGCTCTGACGTGCCTCTTGTTCTTCTTACCCAGAGCTCTAGTATCCAGAGAGCAGAAGATCCTGCTCTGGCAGGGGGATTAGACTACATGATCTTTCAAGATCCCTTCCAATCCCTAATGTTCTGTGATTTTGTGATTCTGTGACTGCTCCAGCAGAATGAGCCTGAGAAGCAGCAGCACCCATCCCAACAGAGGCCAGCAGCAAAGGGAGGCAAACCCCAAGGGGCAAACACTTCTGTGGAAGGGTGGGCTCAGCTGGTGCAGCCCAGTGCTCCCCCTGGATTTGAAGGAATGTGACCAGCAGGTTCTGGTGGAGAACTGGGTGCAAGGTTTGAGTGGTATAAGGACATCTGAACTGCACTGGCGCAACCATTACAGAGCAAGTGGCAAACCATGTCTGGGCCAATATTTGGGTTCAAACACCATCCTCAGGCCTCTCTGTTCCCAAAAAGCTCTTTTAGACTTCAGAGGTGACCCCTGAGCAGGGTCCAAACCGGACCCTTGTCCCCCTGGATGCACATCCTTGGCTCAGCCCGTGCTGTGAGAACTCATAGCTGGCTGGGGCCGGGGCTGTGCTGATAACGGGTTATTTGGAGACGGAAAAAGTATGAGGTCAGTTAATGTTTTGCATTTGTCAACGGGAGGAAAGCGTGGCCCGTGCTGCCCTCCTGCGCTCTCACTCATCCCCTGCCCCTCATCATCCTCCTGACCCGCTGCTAACCCCCTCCCACAGACGCCTCCCCCCACTGCAGTCTGTCCTCCTCCTGGCGACAACTCACTTGCCAAGGGGCTGGGCAGCAGCTGCAAGTTCTTGCCTGCTCCCAGCAGCGGGGGTCCCCATGATGGTAAGCTCTTCCTCACCTCTGCTCCAGCTCCCAGAGCCAGTGTGCTGGGCTGGCCAGCATCATCCCCCTCTGCCTTCCCTGGAGGGTGTGATATATGGAAGGAGCAGCTCTTCTGCTGCTGGTGGTTGCTCTATAAACTTTGAAAACAGCCTGTGCCTGCACTATGAGAGGGATGAACATGTGTGTGGGAGGTTTGCAGATCCTAGTGATTGAGATTCTTTGGTCGGAGAAGCCTAAACAAACACCATAACCTCAGGGGAAACTCTGCAAAGTTTTATTTTAAGTGTTTCCTCTAACAAAATAACCGTCCAACCCAGAAGCTACCAGAGAGCAGTGCTCTGCATGGTGGAGGCTCTGCCAGCCCGCCCTGGAGAAAGGGCTCAGGCTTGACGAGGGGATGGGAGAGAAGCTGGTCTCTACTCAGCACCCAGATCACAGAATCACAGACCATTAGGGATTGGAAGGGACCTCGAAAGATCAGCCAGTCCAATCCCCCTGACACAGCAGGATGCCCTACATCCAGTCACACAGGAACAGCCCAGAAGGGTTTGAAATGTCTCCAGAGGAGGAGATTCCACAACCCCCCTGGGCAGCCCCTGACAGGGCTCTGGCACCCTCACTGGGAACAAGGTTCTTCTCACACTGATGTGGAACCTCCTCTGTTCCAGATCACACCCACTGCCCCTTGTCCTGTCACTGGGTGCCCCTGAACAGAGCCTGGCTCCATCCCTCTAACACCCACCCTTCACATTTGATCGACATTCATGAGGTCAACATTGATGAGATCAGAATGTGCTCCTTGCTACAGACTCCCCATGACCCACTCCCCACCAGGGTAAGTAAAAACACTTCATCTGATGCAACTTCCTCTACTGGAGGACACTGAATTCCACAGGATCACTCCCCTAGATGTCCCAGGGCCAGTGGATGATGGGATGAGCTGACCTGAGATGTGGAGAGCCTCGTTCACCCCAACAGTGTCTCCTCTGGTGACAGAGATGGGATCCCCAAGCCTTGTGCCTTACCGCAGCCTTTTTTCATTTCTCCGCCTCACAGTTTAACTGTTTTGATAGGAAAAGGCCCTGCTGCCTTGCCCAAAGCTCTCCACAGCCACCCCTTTCACAGACCAAACCAGCTGCAGTGAGCAGCAGATGTGCCAACACAAAGGAGTTGGCAGAAGCACAATCCTAACCTCCAGGTTGAACAAAACCTCTGCATGGACTCGAGCCCTGGAGTCCACCCCTTGCTCCCACCAGAGGCCTTTTCCAACTGGTGCTGAGCAGGTTCCCCACTGCGGCTGAGCAGGAGGGACCCGATCACTTGAGGAGAACCAGAAAAACCCCTATCCCAGCTCGGAAAAGGGTGGCCATTGGATGCTGCGATGAGTGACCCAGCACTGCCAGCAGGAGCCAGGCAGGACAAGATGGCATGAGCCCAGCAAAGGAGCCCCCTTGGTTCCTCCACTGGTGCTGGACCCATGGTGGCTTCCTCAGCAAGAGCAGAGTCTGCACCCAGACTGGCTGTGCTTGCAGCCAGGCTCCAAGCCCAGCATGACTGTGTCCTGTGAAGTGGCTTTGGTAAAGCAATTCCCATTTATTAGCCATGTGGGTTAGAGAAATGATGGTCTTGATTCTAACTGCCAGCTCAGCTGAGGCACTGTCAGTGAACAGAGTAACCTGCCACAGCCTGCTCTCACCCTGGCTCAGAGCACTGCTAATTTATTCCTGCTCGCTGTGGTCTCGTGGCTGAGTTTGGCCTAGCCACCTGACTGCAGGTCGGGGCATCAAGCAGGGACCTCTGCAGCACTGCCCCTTCCTCAAGTCCTCTCAGAAGGATGGGGCAGCTGAGATGTGCACAGTCAACACCCATCTTGCACAAACCACCTCATGCTAATTGTGACAGCCCATTAGAGAAAGAAAGGGGGTTCCTGCCCATCATACATCACCCCCCTGTCCTCCTCCTAGTCCAGAGACAGGAATCGTCCTCTTTACTTTTATTGAATTAATCTGCTTCACTTCTTATCCCAACAGCCCCTCCGGCAGCAACTCGGTGGCACACAGAGCTCTGTGCACAGCACCCACAGAAGCATCCTGCTGGAGCACTTTCACAGCTACACTAATCCCAGGCAGAGGGGCTCCTACAGCCCTCCCCACCCCTGAGCATCACTGTATTGCCCAGAGGCTTCCTCAAGCTTGGGAGCCTGCTGCAGGGCTCTCCCACCCTTCCCAGAGCCCATTTTCCCTGGGATCTGGGGTGCTTGATGTGTCCTGTGAAGGCTGCTGCTCCACAGGCGCGTTCCAGACACGACAACCTGCGCCTGCTTGTTCTGTGAGGCAGGTCCCTGGGGAGCTGCTGTTCATTCCACCAATAACCCAGACTTATTGCCATTCCCACGGGGTTTTCCCTTAATTGAGCTGCTGACGGCATTAACCTGGGGAACGGAGCATTGATTTGCCAGCCGCAGGGACGGCGGAGCTGAGCTCAGGCCTCTGCTATTTGCAGGGAACTTTCCAAACCAGGGACACACATGAGCTCACTGGGAACATTATTTCCTTAGAGGGAAAAGAGGAACCTTCCATCTCCCCACCACACCTGGAATAGGACAAACCCCATAACTGCAGCTCAGAGCTTCACCTCCCTCCTTCCACTGGCACTCACAGGCGTCTCCAGCACCCGCAGCAGCTCAGGGGAAGGGAACAGTTAGTTCTGCTGCCTGGTCCCGGACATCCAGAGGGTCTGCAGGAGCAGCTGCAGGATGACTCAGAGGCAGCACCCAGCACTGCCCTGGGCCCAACCCATCTCTCCTGCTTTTCCTTGCAGCTCCACAGACTTTTCCACATCACTCAGCACTCAGGCAACTGCTAGAAAGCAGCAGAGATGTGGGAAGGGAAATCTGAAGGTGAATGAAGTCTTCCAGAGTTCAAAACAATAATGCAAGGGCTTAGGCCAGCAGAGATGGTCACACAATCACAGAATCACACAATATGTGGGGTTGGAAAAGACTTCCAAAGGTTGTCTAGTCCGACCATCCTATAGCAAGCAGGGCCATCACTCACCAGACCAGACTGCCCAGAGCCCTATCCAGTCTGACCTTCAGTAGTCCCTCAAATGAAGTGAGTCTTAACCATATGCTCTTAAAGCGGTGTCTGAAGGATCACTGCTCCAGAAGCTGCAGCCCAGCTTGGCAATCACTGCAATTTCCAGGCTGTCCAGCAGAAACCTTGGGACCAGGAGTCCCACGGAGCAGCTCCATCCCCACGGGCTGGAAAGGGAGTCTTTCTCATAGCAAAGCAACTGTGGGAGACATGGCAGCTCCTGTGCGGATGGGAGGCCTGGCGTGTTGGGTCTGCAGCTCCCACAGGCTGCGTTCCTAAATGGAACCACTTCCGTGAGTAAGCTTTTCCCAGTACATCCTTCTTTTCCATGCGGGAGCAGGCGGGAAAGGAAGGAGAAACCCTTGTGTTGTGCAACCAGCCCTAACGGCCATATGTCATCAGTCACTTGTCTGAGTACGTTCACGTATGAGCTTGGAGAACTTCCTGCAGAGCTGCCCTCTGACCTGCTGCTCCCTCTCCTTACAGCTGGGGTCTTCTCTGAAAGCATCACCCTAAGTGGCTGAGCCGCAGCCCTGCTGCAGACGCTTCCATCACTGCCAGGCTTTGAAAGTTAACTCAAGAAGTCTTCTCCCTCCACAGCCTCCGGCTCTGAAAAAAACCGAGGCTAGAAATCCTGTTGTAGCTGTCTTTGGGAAAGTTAAAAGATTTCCCATTTATCTTGTGTTTGGAGGAAAATAAGACAAGACTATTAGAGCTGGCTGCAGTACAACATCCCCATTCAGCCAAAAATATCACTGCTTCAGAGTTCTCTTTCATCCCATATTTAAGCAACAGCATGAGCAGCTCCAAATTTCCAATGAAATAAAAATTCCAAACTCCTACCATAAACACTGAAACCCCTTCTCTAAATATTTTGCTTCAATGAGGCTAACACGTTCTGCTCGGCGTTATCATCTCACAAACTCCGGTGCTTTACTAGGCAGCCTATCGGCAAAGCAGAGCATGATGCTCGGGCTGGGGACCAGCTGTGCGTCCGTGGGGTGTCAGAGAGACCCTCAGAGCTTTCCGACTGCTCCCTCAGTGCTCAAGCCTTTCCCTCTGAACTGCTGCGCAGAGGTTCCGTCTTCTCCAGGAAGCTAGAAAAGCACCTTAGGCTGGTGAAGTCTATGCTCTGCAGACCACCCCTAGTCTAATAAAGCAGGTCTACAGACCCAGGAGCTTAATACTGTGAGGGGACTAAAGCATCCCACTGACACAGCACTGACTTCCTCTGGGAACTGCTTCTGCAAGTGCCTGAGTGAGTCATATGGTGAGGAATGGGGCAGGCAGTGAGAGCAGATAATTGGGAATGGTTCCCAGGAGGCAGATGCGTGCAACGTGTGCGGAGTGCATGCACTGCGCAGCGCGAGCGCGCGGCAGCCACCAGCATGGAGCTGGCTCTATTATCTTGAAAACAGTTTCATTCCATTTCAGTTCCAGGTGAGGGAGGGAAGTCAGCACCTTTCTCATTTCAGCCAGTCTGAGGCTCCTCTTACTTGAGAAAGTTAAAGTTCATCCATCACCCATGG
The DNA here is from genome assembly GCA_013400115.1 of Rhinopomastus cyanomelas. Classification (NCBI taxonomy): domain Eukaryota; kingdom Metazoa; phylum Chordata; class Aves; order Bucerotiformes; family Rhinopomastidae; genus Rhinopomastus; species Rhinopomastus cyanomelas. The sequence goes on along the minus strand of VXBP01009264.1, from coordinate 24,126 downwards.
CCCGAGGGCCACATGCCAGACCCATTATTCATCCTCAGCAATGCCTCCCGCCATCGGAGCCCCAGCAAAATCAGTGGGGTGGCTCCAGGAACAAGGTGCTACATGAGCCCCTCCATTTAGGGCCCTAATTCCCTCAGAACTCCCATTGACTTACACAAGTATCTCCGCAGCCACAGGATCCCGGCCTGAGTCTGCTCTCCCCATCCCTGTCTGTGTGTGCTGAGCCTCTATGGATCTGTTTACACACCACCCTTCCCATTCTCCACTTTCCAGTGCTATCATTAATCCTGTTTAATTGAGGCTTCCTTTCCTTAATGAGGACAAGCGTGGGGTGTCAAAGGGCAGCTGCTCCTTCTGTGAGCACGTGGGAACGGTGCTTGCAGCAGCGAGAGGCAGATGCCAAAGCACTTTAAGCGAAAGGGTTTGTCAGCCAAAACAATCTCAGACCCACAGCTTCAGAACAGACAACAGAAGCTCAGACAGCTTCAGAAACTCAGACTCAGACTGACCTGGGGGCTGCCCAAAGCCCTGGGTGCTTGATAGCTCCAGGTTACTCTGCTGGGAGCAAGGCAGGGTACCTGGACCCACGTTTTGTACAGCCAGGGCAGTGGAGGAGCCCTGTAATGAGGGACTGAAACAAGCATCATCAGATACCTCCAGGAACCATCCGAGGGCAGATGAGGAAATCTGGGCTGTTGGCAAATTCAAGCAGTGAATGATAAGGGCTGGTTATCGCAGGTTGGAGGAGGCAGAGCTGACCCCGCACTTCTGTCTGCGAGAGTGATGGGGTGGGAGTTGGCTCTAGGAGGGGCTGAGAGATGAAGACAAACACCTTTCTGGGCTGGGAGTGAAAAGGTGGATGCGGTGAGGAAAAGCAAAGCTGTGGTTGGCTGCAGTCCCAGCCAAGAGCCAGAAAAATTATGCTGGTAACAGCCTTCTGGATGGGGATTAGCAGCTGCCCGGCCATTCGTTACGGCCGCAGAAGAGGATGTGTCATGCCGCCAGGCAAGAGAAGATAACAGCGTGCGGGGCTCAGCCAGGGAGGGCCAGGCAAGGCCAAACCTGGGAGGTACCAAGTGAGGCGCCAAGGGCTCCTGGATGCACAGACAGGGGCCGGGCTCTGACTGGGGACGATGCCCCAGTAATGAGGGCGAGCGCTGGAAAAAAGGCTGAGGTAGCACACACCTCCCGCTCCTGTGAGGAGAGAGGCACAGCTGGCCCATCTGACCTGGCACATCTCTGATAAGAAGGAAAACCCAGTGCCACAGGCAGAGGTTCAGGCTACTGAGAAGACACACAGTGTATGATGGCCTCTGCCTTCCCCACTGCCCTCAGCTCCCCAGGCTGATCCTCACCGCCTTCCTCTCCTCCTCATCCCACCCCACTGTGCCCCGTCTCCTCTCTAGTTACTGCTCCTCTTCCCATTAAGCCCTTTCCTTGCGCCACCCACCACGCATGGAAGCTCCCTCCTTTCTTCTTCCCTGAGAACAACTACAGGCAGAGCTCCGAGTCGGAGACAGCAGCTCAGGCTGCTCCCCACCGAGAAAAATACCTGCCCCAGCAGGAGCCTGACTCCTTCAAAGTGCCTGCAGATCCTTGCTGGGTGCGAAGCAGGCTGAGAAGACACCGAGGGAGAATGTGGCTCCCCTGAAGTTGGTAACAAAATCTATTCTGATGGATGTTCACCTGGAAGAAATATTTCTTCCTCTGAGTTTTCTAGAGCTCTCATCGACTCTGGGGCACAGGGTAAATAACAAATAGTAATCACTGGCTTCTTTCTCTCTTTTTTTCCAAAAATCTCTACTTGGCTTCACCGAGAGCTTTGCTACAGGCACCAGGAAAATGAGGCAGGAGGGTTTGCTGTGCTGGTGTAAGGGCAGGATGCCTTCAGCTCAGCTTCTGCCATGACTCGCCTGCTTTGCTCTGACTCTCACCCTGTGCCCGGCGACAGCAGAACAGTTTTCTCTTCATTACTGCTCATTGATCAGAGGCTGCTGGGCTGTGTGTCCGGGTAATGCCAGGGTAACACAAAGGGCTGCTACGGGCACAGAGGCGATGGCATGGACTCCCCTTGGCATTGTGCTTCCTGTTTCTGCCTGGGATGCAAAGGAACAGGCACAGAGGTGCCAGCGTGGGCTCTCATCCCCAAATCTCTACGTCCATGGCGGTGGGATGGGGTTGGGAGTGTGGAACCACCTCGCTTCCCAACCACCGCCCTGAGCCGAGGGCAGGCAGCGGGCAGGGAAATCATCCTGCAGAGCCACTGAGGAGAAGCAGTGCAGAACCAGGAGCTGCTGTGGTGATGCCATTTGTCTTTTCCCCTGCACAATCATTTCCGCAACCACAATCACACTTGGATGCTAAAAGGGAGGTGGTGTGAGCTCGAATTCTCACAGCCCAGCTGCATCAGTACCAAGCAGAGGGCAGAAAGCTTCTCCCTTGCAAAGAGCTGCAGAGGAGAACTGCGAAGGGGGGGAGTGGCACAGCTCGATTAATTGAGAGGCTTTTATTTATTCCCACTTCGTTCCTGCTCAGAGCCGAGTTTACAGAAACGTTTAAATGCTGTGAAACCACGAAGGCTTCAGCCCTCTCTTGATGTGCAGAGCTGGCAGCACCAGCCCTGTCATTGTTCCCTTTGTCTTCCCACCCTTCATCCTCGCTGCTCCTCCTGGTTGTTGTGTCTCATCACCCACCAAAGGGCTGTCTCCTGCTCCTCCTCTGCTACAAAGCTCGGTACAGGGAAACCTTTCAGTGTCAGAGCAGCCCCTGAATGCTGCCTCAGCAGAAATAGTAAATAATCATTGGGAGGGTTGCTGTTGAGCCAGGCTGAACACGTGTTTGCTTGTTTGCTTTTGAAAACAGCTTGTTTTCATGGCCAACGGAGATGGGCTCCTTCTCAATGCCCCACGGAGGTGGGTTCCTTCTCAATGCACCACAGCCATTCCCTCCCCATAGCCATTCCGTCGCCACAGCCTCTCCCTCACCACAGTCTCTCCCTCACACCTGCACCTACCTCCTGCTCGAGGGGACCTTTCCAAAAGGTTTCTTTGCCCCTCAGCCCCTTTCTCAGTCCTGGGATCANAGATGATGGAGAGCGGCCTAGCAATGACCTCCGCCATCTCCCTTAGCACACGCGGGTGCATCCCATCTGGGCCCATGGATTTGTGCACATCCAGTTTGTTCAACTTATCCCTAACCCAATCCTCATCAACCAAGGCAGGCTCACCTGTTGCCTCAACCTCCTCTGTAGTCTGGGGTCTAATGTCAACACAACCCTTAGCAGTATAGACAGAGGCAAAGAAAGTGTTAAGTATCTCTGCCTTCTCTGCATCCTCTGTTTCCAGGGTACCCACCTCATTCTGCAGGGGGCCTACGCTGCCTCTAGTTTTACTTTTGCTTGCTATATATTTAAAGAAGCTTTTTTTGCTGCCTTTGACCTCTCTTGCAAGGTTTAATTCCAAGGAGGCCTTGGCTTTTCTAGTTGCATCCCTACATTCCCTCACTAGAGCCTTGTAATCACCCCAAGTGGCCATTCCCTCCTTCCATGGGATCTCGTGGTTTCTCCCTCCCAGCTCTGGTCTGGCTCCCCATGAGCTCCTGATTCTACCCACTGCACAGCTGCAGGTCCTGGGGATTTGGGGGGTGCCTGGAGGCTGCACAAAGGCTGCTGCCGTCCTCCCAAGCCCCCATGGCCTCAGTCCCAAGCTGCAGATCAGCTCAGCATCCAGTTTGGGTCCAGGGCAGGAACTGTGGTTGTCCTGCTCCGGGCTGGTCAGCTTTCTGGTCACTGTTAAGACTCCCCTGGCAATCCACAAGAGCTCCAACATTCTCTCAGCTGAAGATGTTGCAAACCCGCTCAGTCCCGAGAGGGCCAGGCTGTCCGCAGGCCAGTGCTGGGAATGTGAGGACAGCGGCCAAAAGCTCGGGTCCCTGTGTGGTCCTGCCCTACCCCGTTGTGGGACACAGCCCAGAGCAGAGCAACTGCCGTTACCTTCCAGCTCTGCCCTGCACTGTCCAGGGGTTCTGGGGAGCTGACCCTGCGTCCCCACCCTGCTCACCCCTAGACAAGGTGAGGCCACAGCATCCTCCTCTGCCAGTGCCCTTGTGGGTACCACACACCAGAGGAGCCAGACTGGTGTGAGCCCCCTGTGGCGACAGGGCTGTGGTGAGGCACTGTGCGGAATGGGGAGAAGGGAGGGATGTGGAGAATGTGCTGGCTGCTGTTTCTCATAAGCGGTGAGTGAAAACCCCTCTGTTTTTCCTAAGTGGGAACATTTGCCTTTAATGAGCCTAAGAGTGGCTTTGCTTTTTCTTCTTCTCTTGCGCTTTCTGGCTGTGGCTTTTTTTGAGGGAAGCGGGGAGCGGAAAATTGTTCTTTTCTAATAAATAAAAGATCCGACACATCACCGGGTGCTGGATGAGCACATCTGCCCCCAGCGCTGCTCGCTCCCCCTGCAAACACAGATCTTCGTGCTGGCTGCTGGCCATGATGCCCTTTTGCTCCCCCTTCACCTCGCCATGAGCATCTTCCCCATCCTGGATCCCTTGCTGGGTTGTTGCCTCTTTTAGGGGGTCCCAGTGACCCCACTCCAGGCACCCCAGAGCCCCCCATTACTGGATGTGTCAGGGCTGTGCATCCAGCCCATCACCGTCTCACACCACAGGGACCCTCCAGCAAGGTGGGAGGGTCAGGATGTGACAGTCAATCCAGGTTTGTGTCCTGCTCCTGAAGCCAACCCATAGGGCAGAGCTGTTTAGTACTGCACTGTCTGTCGCATCAAATTCAGGTCACTCTGGTTCCTCCTGTAGCTGTTGCAGTGCAGTTCTGTGTCGGCTCTGACCATGCTTCTGGATGCTTCTCTGCCTGGGCCCAGGGAGGGGAGATGTGAGTAGCAAGCAGGATTTTCAGGCTGCAGGCAGCATCCGCCGCTCCTCCTGGATTCCCACAAAACTCAACATTTCCAGCAAAACAAGAATCCCAATCAAATTCTCTCGGCATGAACCACGTTTGTTTTGACAAGAGAAAATACTCTGGTCTGGCTACTGGCAAGGGCTGAATGCCAGTGACAGCAGTGAGTGCTAACGAGCACCAACCGAACCAGCACACAAATGCAATGGATGAACTACCGGTCCACTGTGTAAAACAGAGAGAACACAGACATGTGTGGCTCACACTGCAGACATGGGGATGCTGAGGGGCATCAGTGTGAGGGGTGAGTCACTCTGGTGTGGCCCAGGACCTGGCCGGAGGATGGGTGGATGCTGGGGGCAGGACAGGGCGTGTGGGACTGACTGCTTATTTGAAATCTCTGGTCTTGTTCTGTTCACACTCTGCTGGAGGGTGTTGAGGTCCCCTGCGCTCCACTGAACGTTCTTCTGTCAGCGCCTCATCCTGCAGGGCTTTGGCCACAGCATTTTCCCCTGAGCCTGAGGACAGGGAACGATAGGACGAGGGGTCCTGCTGAAGCTGGAAAAGAGCAGAGTGAGACTGGATAGGCGTAAAAAGGTCTGGAATCTGAGGGTGGGGGATCCCTGGAACAGACTGTCCAGAGAGGGGTGGAGGCCCCATCGCTGGGGCGATTCAGGGCCAGGCTGGATGGGGCTCTGGGCAACCCCGTCTGGTGAGTGATGGCCCTGGCCATCAGAGGCCCTGCGGCAGCATGGGCTCCAGGGGTGGGTCTGCTAGCACAGCCCCAGCAAACCCTGAGTTTCAGAGGGTGGTTCATGATCAAACCAGGTCCCCAAAGGTAGGGCCATGGTTGATTTCAGAAACTGCACTAAAGGAGACGCATTGAACTATTGGGGTTATCTGCAGGAACTGATGGATTGATTTCAGCCCAAAGGCAGGACTCCTGACCTCCTGACATTTTCCTTTGATGATAACAGACCTTATGTCCAGGATACTTCCCTGTTAGGGTTTGACCCCTCTTTGGACCACAGTACAGACCCAAATCCATCCTTGCACCTCCAGCTACAGCATCCAGCCTTCCACAGCTCCTTCCACTGTTCCCCAGCGGAGCCAAGACAAGTGTCTCCCTGTCACATGACTGAGATTTAATCCTAAACCAAGAGAAAGCCTTTGCAACCCCCAGCTCTGAAGTGGCTCAATTTTGGATTAAAGATAAACTTGGTGAATCCCAGACTGACCCTTCCTAGCATCGATCTGGGGATGAGGAAGGAGGGAATCTCCCCACCCTGCTCACTCTACAAGCCTGATCCTGGCTGGTCTATCTGACAGTACCTCCAGCAGTCCGTGTTAGCAGCATCTATTCCTAAAATACACATCAGCCAGAGGCCTGCACTGCAGAGCCAAATCTGCTCTTGGAGGAGGGGGACCAAAGCCTGGGGGACCAAAGGCCAGGTCTGGACCACCTGGAGTCACGGAAGGCGCTGGAGGGTGCCAGAGTGTTTCTAACCCTGCACCCTGGGAAGAAGAGAGTCCAGCATCAGTGGGTGTCAGAGAGGTCATGACCCAGCATGGGCAGAGCTCTCCTCACATCCTCACCTCTCGTGTGTGGGTAACATCAGAGCATTCCCCCGAAATGAGTTAGAGGAGCCCCAATAGGTCCCTGTACCCCATGTCAGAGCTGGACAAGACCTGCAGACCCCCCATGTCCATACAGCTGGCTGGTCTGCGGCTTCTCCCACCGAGGAACATGATGTTTTATTAGTTCCCAGGAGCAGCAGCTCTTTGGGAAGGCTCCTATACATCTGAGTTTGCCAGCTCTGTGCTCCCAATCCGTGTTGCTCAACAGCAACTTCCTGGGCTGGGGATGACTGGTCACCTCCTCCCTGCTGCCATGCCAGGGCACCAAGTTCTATCGGCAAAGGAAAGCGCTGGACCCGTTCAAGCAATGGCCAGGCTTTTCTAAGAAAGACTGATGATGATTACGGACCACGGTTGGGCTCCGCAGAGAGCTCTGCCCGCAGAACTCCAAGGGAGTTGCCCTACCAGACTGCCGTCATTTTCTGCCAGATCGATCTTGCAGTTCAAAATAGGCAGAGATGAAAGCTGGGCAGACAGTGCGGTGACAGCCTCTGTAAAACAAGCCCTTGGAGAGTAAAGTCGGCTATTTAGTGGCCACCCTTGTGCCTTCTCACACTGAGACCACATGGATTTGTGTCACGCTCTGGGGACAGAGCTGTGGAGCGTCGGCTTCTCGTGCCCAGCAACCGTTCCCGCCTCCTCGGTCCAAACTGGTCTTTGCCTCCCCATTGCCCACCCCACATGCTCGGCCCCAGTTCCCAGGCTGTTTGTGGTGTGAGGCACAGTCGCTATCATGGGTTACGTGCGAGGAGAGAGGGAGTGAAAACACGAGAGCTGGGGAGGGAGGGACGAGAGAAGGAAACAAAGAGGGGCATTGTTATCTCTTCCAGAAAACTGCAGACACTTACTCAGGGCAGAATGACTGGCTGGGCTTGTGGTTTGCTTTCACATATGTGTTCAACCTCGCTGGAGAGGCAACAGCCTGGAAAGAAAACACCACACTCAAAGGCAGGGGCTGCCCAAGGCTCCTGACTTTCCAGTCTGGGGGGCTTGGCCGATGCCCAGCCTCGGTCCCGGCGATGGATGTGACAGCTGCCCTAGTCCATGGTAGTGAAAAGAGCCCCCTGTGCCCAGGCAAAGGCATCTTCCCCCTGCCCAGTCGGAGCAGCACATGGAGCTTATCAGCTCCTGTCTTATCAGTTCCCGGCAGATGCTATAAGACGATTTGTCATCCCAGCCTTGGCATGCTCGCTCCAGCCAGGCAGCCACGAGAGCCAGAGACTCGGGAGAGGGGAAAAGGCAGTTAAAAACAACAAGGAGTGTAACCACGCAGCACAAACACTCTGCAACACCTTGACATGACAGAGAGAACGGGGCTGCTGGGCCAGCTTTCCGGGGCCCAGAGCTGCGGTCATACCACTGGCCCGTGATGCAGTTTGCTGACACTTCCCATCAGGAGGCTAAATGCTCCCTGCACAGAGATGTGCCAGGCCCTGATCAGTGGGGATGAAACTTCCCCGGTTTGGTATCTGCCCCAGGCAGGAGCTGAGGAAAGGCTCCCAAGGGCACAGAGGCACCACCCTGTGCTGCTGTGGGGAGAGCAAAAGGGAACCAACTCCCTCTCCAGTGATACCTGGTTTGTGCTGCTGAGAGGGTCTTGCTCTCCCGGGCCATGCAGCAGATGCTCTGGCTGCAAAGAGACAGGTCTTTCCCGTCTCGCAAATCTGCCCCAAATTCAACTGATGTGAAGTGTCCCTACATACTCAGCGGCTCGTCCAAGGGCTGGGGTCCCTTTCTCAGAGACTGCTCTACCCCTTCCCCACCGTCACTGGCTGCAGGAGGGGATAGGGAATGGCAGAAGCAGGTGGGAACACAGTGGAGATGAGACAGTAGGGAAGAGTGAACCCAGCACGGTATGATGAACATGAACTTGAGGGGTGAGAGCACTGAGAGGAGGATCTGAAATTGGGACCCCACTGGGGAAGCACTGCAGGAGGTGACTGCTCTGGGAGCAGGACCCAGGCAGGCAGGAGAGGCTTGGAGAGGACCTGAGTCGGGGTGTGGACAGGATTTACAGACCCTGCAAAGCACGCTAGAGGGAAAGAGAGCTTGGGGAAGTGGATGGCCCTTTAATCTTTGTGGGTACAATCAGATTAATGGAAGTGCTGTGCTCACTCATCTTTGCCCTTTCTCCATCACACAACCCATAGTAAGAGCTATATTTAGCTTTCTCATTGCTAACTACAGGGTGTCAGTGGTTTCTTTCTTCCCCTTCAGTTGCTCATTCAGGTGGAAGTACGGGAATGTGGATGCTGAGCCCATCCCCTCCCGCAGCCCTGCTTTGGAGAGGAGCCGTTGCCTTTCCCTGGCTCCTGTTTCGCCTCCCTCAGCCCTGGAGCTCCCTGCTTGGAGGCTGATGAGCACAGAGTTGGCTCTGAGCCTCCTGCACAGACCCCATACCACGTGGCTTGTCCCTCCACACTGGTCACGGTGGGGACAAAGGTGACAGTGTCAGCTGGAGATGCTGAGAACTGGGCAGAGCAGGGCACAGAGCCATTCTCACTCCTGATGAGGAATTCCACCCCGAACTTGATGTAGTCCCCACTAACTCAATTTTCACTGCAATCACAACGTTTCCACAAAAGGTTTTGATTTCTGTGCATCAGCATTTTTCAGGAACAACAACACAAAAACCCTCCCTGCTCTACAGAAAATTCCCAGTTCTGCTCACCAGAGTGGCCCCAGCTCCACCATGTGTCCTGCCCAGGCTCAGAACCTGCCTGGGCACAATGGCCAAGCCATGGCAGGGCTGGGCTGGCACCTGCCCATCCCACAGACCACGTCTCACGGACCCATCACCATCGCTTTGTCCTCACTGATGTCGGCTGGAGATGCCCAGCAGAGCCCTTAGCTGCAGCCACCCCGGGGTCACAGCGCTTGAGGAGAAGCAGCTCGAGCTCCAGGCAACATCTTGCGCCCTGGGACCACTGACCAGCTAGGCTCATGGCTCATTTTCATGTGAATCCAGGAGCGCAGGAGTGACTGCGCCTTGCACACTCCGGGAAAACAGAAAGGGACAGGAATTCCTGCCCATCAGAGGGGTTTGTTGCCCCCCCCCACCCCTTTCCTGCTGCTTCTGCAGCTGGGGAAACCACTGCAGCTTCAGAGGCCGCTTGGAGCCAGCGGTGTGGACGCAGCCTTTTGGAAACCTGCAATTACATCCCCAGGCCTCTCCTGCAGCTCAGGCAGGTTTAATGTTACAGGCACGCACAGGAAATCTTTGGCCTTACTCTTTTTTTCATCCCCTTTTTTTCCTTAAATTATTTTTTAAAGGCGCTCCCAGCAAAGCTAACAAATCACTCCCAAAAATGAGGCTTCCAGTCGGGGCTGCGACTCAGCACACACGTTTCTTGCCCTTTTGTGTGGTAGTGAGATGACAGTTAAACAGGAAGCCCTCGTCTGGATCCTCTCGCTGCAGCTCTATTAGGTTTTTATCCCCCAAAATAAAACAAAACAGAACAATCACCATTTTCCATTTGTTTAGGGTTCAGAACAACAAACCCAAACCACCGCCAAGCCCCATCCCACAGCCAGACTGTGAAGTTTATTTGCCTCTGCCGTGGTCCCACCAGTCTCCACCAGCTCTCATTTAGCCATGCTGGGCTGACCCCTTCCCACAGCATCCTGTGGGCTTCCTACAACTCACACCCCAGCATGGCGATCCCACCACTCACGGAATCACAGAATCCTAGAACACTGGGGACTGGAAGAGACTTGGAAAGATGATCCAGGCCAATCCCCCTGACACAGCAGGATCCTTTAGACCCAGTCACACAGGAACAGCCCAGGAGGGTTTGAAATGTCTCCAGAGAAGGAGACTCCACAACCCACCTGAGCAGCCCCTGCCAGAGCTCTGGCACCCTCACTGGGAAGAAGGTCCTTCTCACACTGAGAAGGAACCTCCTCTGTTCCAGCTCACACCTGCTGCCCCTTGTCCCATCACTGAGTGCCCCTGAGCAGAGGCTGGCTCCATCCTCCTGACACACACCCTTCATATATTGATCAATATTCATGGGGTCACTCCTCAGGCTCCTTTTTTCCCAGCTCAAGAGCCCCACCTCCCTCAGCCTTTCCTCAGCAGGGAGAGGTTCCACTTGGGACAGCCCCTCCTGATTCCCAGTTCTCATGGGAATCACAAGTTCTAAACTCTGTTGTTCCATCCCATTTCTACTGGGGTAAGTGGGACCCAGTCTGAGCTGTTGCTGGTGGGAAAGGCAGCACCAGCGGCTGTCATTACCTCCTGGTTTGCAATAATCCGATTTCTTTTGAAATGGGAACGAGGATCCTGGCAGTTTTATTAAAAAGTAGGAAAAAACCCCTGACGAATTTCCTCATCCCCAGTGCAGCTGCAGCCCAGCCCAGGCAGGTGTGTGTCAGCCTGCTCAGATTTACAGCCTGCCCCATTCCTGGGTCGCGCTGTGTGGCTGGAAGCACTTTCTGCTCACAAACAAAGGGGCCGGAGACCGGGACCCCGAGGGACACAACAACCGGAGATGAAAACACAAATGCATCCTTTCTTTGGGTCATTAAACCCCAAACCCCCTGCTGCAGCCACCAGCTCCGGCTGATGGGGATCACTGTGAGCTCTTGGCTGCTTCTTACCCTGCTCCACCTGACAGGAGCAGGATGAGCGTGAGATGGGATGGGATAGAATCATAGAATCATTAGGGATTGGAAGGGACCTCGAAAGATCATCTAGTCCAATCCCCCTGCCACAGCAGGCTGGGATGGGACAGGATGGGATGGGCTGGGATGGGATGGGACAAGATGGGACGGGATGGGGGCACTGGTGGCTGGAGAATCCTGATCAAGCCCTGCTGCCCCCTGGCCTCCCACCGCCCAGCCACTGCCAAGTGCCAGTGACCCGATTCCTGCCCACCAGCAGTCGTTATAAATAGATCAAAGCTGCGACCGAGGAAAAGCCACAGGAAGCGGCTTGGCCTGGGCTGGTCCCTGGCTTCTCCACTCTACACTCCAGCACTGGGCTGGAGACCACAAGTTACTGCTGGGGCTGGTTTCCATGAGGGGATGGGGACTGACTCCTTCCTCCACATCCACTCATGCCCAGCCCCATGCCCCACATCAACAATGGGGGTTCCCCTGCCTTTGTCCTCCCATTTCTGCTCCCCTGGCTTGGTTCTCAGTCTGTCCCATGTTTGCAGGGGCAGCGCAGTGCATGCAGATGCCTCCTTGTCCTGAAGAATGTGGCCAAGAGATGCTCCGGTGCAGCAGACTGGCTGCTCTGGAGGAGCCATTCCCAACACGGGTGTGAGAATCACACAGCCACAGACTGCTCCAGTTGGAAAAGACCCTCAAGATCACAAAGTCCAACCCTTAACCCAACTGTCCCAAGGCCAGCACTAGCGCACAACCCTAAGCACTGGACCTACTCAACTCAAACGTGCTCAGGGCTGCCCATCCACACTGTGTGAAGACTCCAGGTCACGAACAGAGGTCCTGCACCCAAGGAAATCTTGGTTTGTGCTGGACTCAAACCACATGCAGCAGCACCAGCCAGCCAGGGGTCCAGTAAGGCACAAACATCTCATGGAGACAATGGGAGGCTGCTGGTACCTGCAGATGCCTGTGCAGGGAGAAGGGTCGCACACACAGAGAGCACAGAACCAGAAGCATGAGTGTGCGAACAAGTCAGGGAAACCTTAGCTTAGGCAAACCCCAAAGACGTCAGAGCAAGATAATGAGGCTAGAGGCTCCTGTGCCAAAGGAAATACTGGAAGTTCCGCTCGCTGGACTCTGTCAGGATTGGGCAGGGCGAGCTGGGGCTGTGCTGCTTTGGCAGGCTGTGCCAACTGATGGCAGCTCATGTCCCCGTGGCCTCCACATGTATAACGAGGTGACACCATGTCCCTACAGACATGACCTATGTCCCCGCAGCAGGTTCCCCTGCCTCCCAGTACCGCCTGGCACCCGGTGAGGCCAGCCCTGCTGCAGAAGCAGATGTAGCGTTAGCACAGCTGTGCACATCTGGAAGAGGCTCTCCCTTACCAAGCAGCCAACCAGTCTGGAAGAGCCCAACTGCCAGCTGCTCTGGAGGAACGCAGAGGGAAAGCATTGGCTGGGGTATTTGGAGTGATGCTGGGCAACAGCCCCTGCAGGGCCAGGAGCTGCGAGTTCAGCTCTGAACCCACGGCTGTGCACCAGCCAGGCACTCTCTGATGAACACAAGTGACAGGGAAGTGACTGCTGAGCCCCACAGCCTCCCCGTGAGCTGCTTGGCAGCCCTGCGGCCGCTCCAGGAGCCAACATTCCATTTTCCCATATGGGCTGTGAATTAGCACTCTGGTACATGGCTGGGGAGTGGGAATTCCTGGCACCCCGAGCCCCAACCTGTCCCACAGCACCAGAAGAGCTGCGAAAGGAGCAGAGTCTCAGCATCAGCAGCGGATGAGGAAGAGCCAGAAGGGGAGCCTGAGCAACCAAGGCAGAAACGCTCTGCTCTGGTTCTTCCCACCCACGGCTGGACCCCCCTAAGCCCCAGCCGCGGCTGTCCCTGAACAAGTAGAGCTTTGTCCAGTGTGTTTACTGCAGTCAAGAGATTAAACCAAAGGAAACAAAGTGTCTCAAAGGCTTACGGCCGTGACTCACGCCGAGGGCTTCCCGGGCCGTCTTCACTCGGCACATTGCTCTGTCCCCAGTGAAAAATGACTCAGTCAAAATAAATAAATAAAAGTCAATAAATCTCGCACCGCAGAGATGGTGAGTGATGGGGGAAGAGAAAAACCTGTGCAAACAGCGTGGCGGGCTGCAGGCACCAAATTCACCATCACATTCCTGAGCCGAGAGGGGACACTATGGAGCAAGGAAGAGAAATAAATACCCATTTCCCATCTATGTGACGCAGCTTCCAGAAGGCAGCAGCAGGAGCTTCTCAGGCTGGGGAGCAGGGGAGCCGAGCAGGTGGGAAAGGTGTGCTCAGGCTCTCTGGGATGGGATTGTGCACAGGGTTTTGGAGTGGCCACCTCAGCTGTCACTGCACAAGAGCCTCCATCAGGTTTGGCCCTTGGTCTCCCATCAGCCAGAAGATGAGGAACACTGGTGACCTCTGTGCTGTGCTTGGAGCTGTTTCTGCACAAGCTGTGTGCTGGGCCAGGGACTTGCCACCCTCAGCAGAACAGATTAATCCCTTAGATGTAGTCTGGACAACCCTCTTCCAGTTTAAAACCATCACCCCCTTGTCCTGGCACAACAGCCCCTGCTGAAGACTCCATCCTCATCTTTCTTTAAGCACTGAAAGGCCCCAATCTCCCGTCTCCCTCCAGTGATGACCCCTGGACTCTGCACTGTGCATGAGAAACACATGGAGGGCAGGAAGAGCCCAAGCAGATTCCATGAACCCAAAGCTGTTCTGCTCCAAAGCCTCCGAGACGAAGGCTGCTTTTTTGCCTGAGTGACCATGTTACTCCTGCCTCCACTCCAACTGCCAGAAAGAGCCACGGTGGCTGGGAGAGGGTGGGGAGAGAAAGAAGCTCTCAAGAAGGAAGCGGTTGCAGCAATTGCAGGCATTAAGGCACTAATGAGACCGAGCAGAGCTGGCCTGTCTCGTTCAGGAGGCTGGGCTGCGTAATCTAATGGTCCCTTTGGCCTTACAATTTGTGAAACCGCTTCATTCTGGTAGATAGTTGGCTCTGGCTCTAAATCATCCTCTGCAATCCTACAGCAGAGAGCTGGGAAAAAATAAAGGCTCTTGGAACGGTCCCAAGAAGCTGTTGGAACCGTCTCTGATCGCGTCGTTGGGCCAAACCCTGCAGCCCTGCTCGCCCCATGTGCTCTGGGTGCGTGTTTCATCCCAGTCATGCTCCATGGGGAGATCCAGGACTCCTGAGAGAGGAGGCTGGCCAGCAGCCCCCTGGCACCCTTGTCGCAATGGGCTTGAATCTGACGCCACTTCCCCATTTCCCAACCCTGGGGGCCACGGGCTAGCCCACTGCCTGGTGTGAAGCTGATGGAGGGCTGTGTTTGTCCTCCCAACCCCTCACTGCCCAGCAGAACAAAGCCTGGAAGGGCAGGGGAACACGGAACTGGCCTCTCAACGGTCTTTTCTGGACTCAGGGCTCCTCTTCTGGGTGACAAGGCAAACAAATCTATCACATTGAGGCATCTACCCACAACAGAGCTGGAGTCGGAGAGACATTAAAGAGGGGGATGAGAGCAGGGACAGGATCCCTCCTGGACACAAGAGCTTTGCCCAGTGCTTTCATTTCGATTTTACTGCCTCTGCTGCTGTTGGGGCGAGAGTGAGTGTTCATTCCGCAGCCTTCCCCAGAGTCTGCTTCTCCAGTAGGATTGTCCCTGGGCAGCTATTCCAGCCTCTACACCAGTCCTCACACACCGTCAAGGAAAGAGTCAGCACCCACTGCATCCTCCTTACTCAAGCATCTCCCCTCCAGTCGCTTGTCTGGGCAGCACTGGGGATGCTGGTCTTACCCCAGGTAAGGTTTAACAAAACAAGGTTAAGGGTCTTTTTCCTGGAGGAATTAAGCAATATCATGGCCTCTTTATAACTCTAAGCGACTGCCTGACATGAACATCGCTGCACCGGGAGGTGCTTTGCTGCTGCATGAGGGGGAAGGCTCTGCCAGTGACTCCGATGGACCCTCCTTGGAGGTCTGCGACACTCAGCCTGGTCCCACTCAGCTCTGAGACCCTACTGCCAGCAGCAGAAAGGAGGAATTCAGCGCCTCAGCTCTCAGCTCCGGCCTCCGGGTTTGCAAGAGCTTTTCAGCGAGGGGCTGGGGAATGGACTGAAATCCGCCAGGTCATTTCTCATCGCTCGCAGAGGCCAAAAGCACCTAATTGGGAACTGATCTCAGCCCAGCCTTTGCCAGAACTGCAACCAAAAAAAGCTCCATCTGAATTAAAAAAAGGCATTTCCTTCCCCCAACGGCTTGGGCTGCTAATGTTGTTTTAATGTAGCTTGGCTGGGTGTTTATTTAAAGCTTAGGCTGCAGGAAAACAAGTGGTAGGGCAGCCGGATGGGGCTGGGCACCCGCTGAAGATGATAACAGCCCAGCAAGGTGCCCATGAGGAGATGTGAAACCTTTGGAACCTGCCTGTTGCTTCCTCCTAGGGGATCTGTTGGTGCCACACAGCGACTGGCTGGGAAGGACACCGCTCAGCCTTGGGCTGCTGGCACAGAGTGGGCTTTGGGGGCACATACCCACCCGCTAGCGGGATGCTGGGGTCAGGAGAGAGGGGTAGAGAAGAACTCGCCTTCCCCTCCCAATTTTCAGACAAATTGTTAGTCATGCAAAAATCCGACAGGGCTCTGGGACTTGTGAATGTTGTAATAAATCCCCAGTGAGCGGCTTGCTGTTCACAAAGAGCGAGTAACGGGATTCCATAAATCACAGCAAAACAAACTCAGCACTTTGGGTCAGGAAAATATTGAGAAATCCATGGGTTTTACTCTAATCCTCCCATGGCAGGGGCCCTGGAAATGCACTTTTTTTTGTCTTTGCATCTCTCTGGCTTCCTATTCTAACTGATTATGGTCTCTGCAGCGTGCGCGGGCATTTGAACTCCAGTGCGGCATCGTGGGGAGCAGGGAAAGCACCACGGGATGCGATGAGTGCCTGCTCTGGGCTCTCAGCATCCTACCAGGACATCACCCTGCTGCTCCAGCAATGGGGCCTTTCACCTTGTGCTGCATCTGTCTTGCAGAGACAGGAGGTGGGGTTTGGGTTCGGGGTCTTTTGGCACAAGCAATTTATCTGAGTACTGATCCCGCTGCAGTTTGGGGCGGCTGCAACCCTGCGGTGGCTACAGTGGCCTTGGCAGCATGGAGGCAACACATGGCCGAGGGGCTGCCCCTTCCCGCCTGCCAGCTCCGCTGTGTGGCCCTGCTTTGTCAGCAAACCAGCCGCAGCCCTCCTACCTGCCCCAAACATCTGCTGGGCTGTGGAAGCCAGGTCCAGACCACAGTGTGATGGGACGGTGCCATTAGAGGGAGGGGAAGGCAGCAGAAAACAACGACGGGGAGGATGGTACAGGGCCGAGCACAACCGAAAAAGGGAAAGGAGAGACAGGAAAGGGGGAGAGCCCCTGGTGCTCTGGATTTCATGCTTGTGAGGCCACATTGCTGAGGGATACTGCAACCGGTGAAGTAACTGGCTGGTGTAGACGCAGAGCCCACACAGATGCCTCCAGCATGACTCTCCTGCCCCGCTCCTACTCTGCTGGTACCCGCAGGGTGCAGCCAAGGGAGAGGGACAGGGATTCTCCTGGGACTCAGCCACCCTTCTCCTGGGATGGGTCCAGTACCATCTACCCTGTCCAGCACTTCTCCTTGAAGGCTTTGCACTGGCACTAGAACAACAGCACCAGCTTCAAGGGCCACATCTGCCCTTAGAAGGTGGGTGCCCTGAGCAGCTCCCTCCCCCTGCCGTCCGGTCTCTCACCCAGCACTAATCCACTGGAGATGTCAGCCGTAACTGGCTGCAGTCTGGCATCAATAACCCAAACCGGTGATTGCCGTTTAAATGCAACACAGATTAGGGCAGCCCAGTCACTTTGCAATGCCAGAAGCAGCCTGAGATCTCCTGCTTTGCAGGCTGGAGGCTCTTCCCACATCCCAGCCTCTGCTGTGTCTGCTCCTGGCCTGTGCCCCCATCACCCATGCAGTGTCTCCCGCCCAGGTTTGCTCCATCACCATCCTGGGATGGCCAGGCCTTCTCCGTCCCCATCCCCAGCCGGTCAGGGTCCATGGGTGGCAGGAGGGAGGTTTCCTCGCATGACATCCAAGCCCTGGTGCGGAGCATCGGGTTAAAGGTCCGTCCTTATCTGAGGATCTGCGCTGAAATCATGGGGCTGCTCCCGATGTCGCCACCAGAGCCCGGAAATCTGATTTGCAGTAACGGAGCCTTCCTTTAGGTAGCGTTTGCTCAGAAGATATTAGTGGAGCTGAGAGCAGGGGCCAGGTGTGTGGGGGAGCTTTAATTTTGGAGTTTGCAATTATTTCCCCAGCTACTGGTGTTTAACCCTTGCGAGGCTGAAACCCAGCTTGGGCAGCTCCTGGTCCCACTGAGGGGCTGGTGGCAGCCGGCACCTCTTTCTTCTTTCTGCCTCAGTGTCAGAGGAAAGTCTGTCTGGGAAGACCTGCACAGCCTTCTCCAGCATCCCCAGTCCAGACGTCTCACTGCCCAGTACAGCCAGAGAAGCAGTGAGGAGTGACACTCCTGTGCACAGAGTGTCAGTGCAGATGCTCCCTCAAGAACCCAGTGAGGCAGAGATGGCAAATGCCTCATTTTCTCCTGTTTCAAATGCTCTACTGGAGAAGCACTTTGCTGGCATTTCAGGGTAAAAAAAAGGGACTCATCAGCCTCCACCAGCAGATCAACCCCAATCCTGAGCAGCCCATCCCATGTTGGGGGTGAGGGCAGTGCTGCCGGGGACACACAGCCCCACCATGGATGGTGGCCAGGAGGAAAATGAGTTGAGAACTATTGGGTTTTGCCCAGACAACCAGTTACTCTGCCACCGTTCCTCAGATCTGATTAGGCTCTGCATTACTGTCTGCCAGGAATTGCTTAACCAGGACCAGCTGTGGAGCCTCTGCGGAGGGGAGGGGGCTGCCTTTGGTGCTGCGTACCCCCAGCACGGCACTACTGTCAGAAATACCAGACACTGTGGCTCAAATCAAAGTCAGGTTCAATGGCTCAAATGGAACATACAAAAACCCACCCAAAAATCCCCCCAAATCCCACCTGGTTCCAGATGGAAGGTGGTTACTCAGCTTCAGAGCAAAGAAACTAACTGATACCCCTTTCAGCCCTGTGCTGGGGAGGGAAAGGGGGCCCCTGCCAACCCTGAGACCTTAAAAGTCATCATTTGGCTGGGCTAATGCAGAGCGTGACAGTCCCTTCATGGGATGCCCGGTGTGCAGCGTCGGGTAGGAACAGAGCAAAGCTGGAACATGTGTGAGAGCACCAGCTCCACACCACAGCACCCACACGCTGCACGGGGACACATGAGGGGCAACGCACCCACCCTGCCGACACGCCCAGCCCTGGCAATGCCACTCAGTGATGACTGCAGCACATGGCACCACCTCACATGGTCCTGTGTCCTGGGCAGCAGTTGAGCAGCAGGAGGAGAGGCGCTCTAGGCACAGTGAGGATGAGCTGGTTCAGGGTGGGATTCTCTGTGTGATCTGCTCTCTCTGACCAGACTCATATTCAATTACATGGGAGTCAAACAGAGTGAGACTGGCTGAACTGCAGGGACACTGCCACCCCCCACTGCTTGGGGATGCCAGCAGACCTGTCCCAGATGGGTGGCAGGATGCACCCAGGTTGCTCAGTTAGCGGGTGGCCATGCTGGGACAAGTGGGGGATGTCCATTGAGGATCAACAGCTCCAGGGGCCCAGCCTCAGCGTTCACCTCAGGCTGCCAGAATGGACATTCCTGAGGTACCCCAGCTCTGCCCCACTGCTCAATCCTGAACCATGTTCTCAGCCCTCTCTGCAAGGGACAAGCTCCTCCACCCAGCTGTGGCACTGGGCTGCGCTCACAGCATTTATAGGGTTCCCAGACATGGGCTTTACACCAGTGAAAACTTTCTGCACTCAAATCACACTCTGTGGCTTTACACAGCCCGAGCTGTGCCAGACACTATAGAACTGGGTATGGCCTCACATCCCACAGCCCCTCATCCCTCTGTGCTTCAGGTCCAATCCTCAGGGTTTGCACTGGATCCCAAACACCCTAACATAACATCCTAATCCTAACCCAATCACACCCATGTATGTGCAGAGCTGGAGTTTTCCCCACCCCTATCACTGCCAGGCCAGGAGTCCCATGGATGTCACTGCCATCCAGCCCAGCACTGCGACAGAAAGGTCTAGCATCACCCCAGTCAGGGTTCTCAGCCCCAACTCCTCAGCCAACCACCCCAAGACAGAGGATGAATGACCAGCAGGTCTCTAACACCCTGCTCCCTGTTTTACCCCACTCCTCTGGCTCTCTGTGCTGTTTCCAACTTTGCCTTTTGGCTGCCCCATGGTTTTCATCCCCACCAGGGATTTCAAACCTCACCAGGGCTGAGCCAGCCCCCCGTCTGCTGTTGTTTGGGTTGCTGGTGCTGACTGTTCTCTCTTGCCCTTCTGCTGCGATTCAGCCTCTGCCTATCCCTCCTCAGGTTAATCAGTGGATTAACTGCAGCTCTCCCTCCCTTTCTGCTAAATCCTTATCCTTCATCACGGATCCAGGAAACAAAACAGACCAGGTACTTTTCCGTGGAGGCAGCCAAACTATTTGCTCTGCTATCAGCCAGCGTCTCCCACACCTTTCCAGGGGCCTTTCTGACCCCAGGGACACCCACTTGTCTGCAGATGCCTTTTCCTCTCCAGCTGCTCCTGCGCTCTGCCCCCGGGGACACGGGCAGTATGTGAAACAACAAGACCCAAACGTTCCAGGTCTCACCCAGGTGCCACCTCACATCGTCCCACCCATCACCCCACGGCCCTGCCCACTTGGACACCCTCTCCCTGAGATCATCTTGGCCAGGGGAGCATTGCGCAGCAGCTGACACCCCCTCCCACAGCCATGGCACAGGGGATTATCTTCAACCTCTGCTCCCAAGAGCCATCACTGCCCTGTTAGCCCTTCTCTCTGACCCACCAGGGTCCTTTGGCTCTTGGGTAACTCCTGCCCCACTCCAGGCTCGAGCTGTTTAGCTCTGCCCCGCGAATGACCCCGAGAGACACCCAATCTCTCAGCATGGCGCGTTACCGTCAGAGCCAGCTGTCCTCCCCAGCTCCCACAGCCGAGAGCAGTGGTGCACCTCAAGTTTTTAAGACCCTTCATATTTTCTGCCTTAATCAGCAGCTTCCAGTGCTGACTGAAGGTGAGACAAACCCTGTCAACCCTGCTGCAGGTGGGAGACCAGAAACAGTCTGCAATAAAAAATGGAGCTGCTGCACAAAGGTGTTAGGATCCTGAGGAAAGGAAGAGCTGTCAAAACAGAGGGAGCAATTGCTCTGGGGTCAGCTCCCCTACGCCAGTGCTGCAGAGCTGGTCCTCGTGGCCTGAACAGTAAGGACATAAATTCACGTGACAAACTGGTCTGAAATGCAGGGGATTGAGCCCCAGTTTGCCCTGTTTGCTCACCACATCCGTTAACGGGTTCAGGAAATAGAGTTTAAATCACAGAACACGTGCTGTAAGCTTGAGAGATCCAAACCTATGACACCTTTCTCTTCCCCTCCTGTCCTGGTTCTGCTTCCAAACCTTGGGGGCTCCAGTTCCTCCTGACAGGGGTTTATCAACTGTCCTGTGGGCTGCACAAGAAGAGGCCACTAGAGCAGCAAACCTTTGTCAGAGGGAGAATAAACACCGAATCACAGAATCATTAGGTATTGGACACCCTGAGAAACCTGGTGAGGAGGTCAGGTACCCTGAAAAGACCAGGGAGAACTGGACAAGCTGCACCCAGGAGAACTGGTCGGCTGTGTAGGACCAGGAGGGATGGACCATGGCTGTCCTATCCCATCCAGCCCAGAAGGGGGGTCCTGTTGGTTGAGGCCCTCAGAGAGGAGGTAGAGTGCAGTGGTGGGATCATTCTGCAGGTGTTAGTGGCTGCACATGGTGGGAGCCAACAGCCAGTGACAAAGTGCCAGCAGTCAGAGAAAGGGCTGCCCTGGGGGTTCTTCAGGCCCTGGAAGCTGCTCCACTAATTTTGTGGCTGGGCAGCCCCAGAGCCTGGCCCTGAGCAGCGTGGGCAAGGCGGGGGGAGCTGAGGGGAGGAGCAGGATCCTCATGTGAAAAAGCGATTCCGGCAGCCAGCAGCGATGACCTGAGTTTTCAGCTGAAGTGCTCCTGCCAAAGCAGCGATTCCAAAGCTGCAGCTCCCTGATAAAACCTAATACCGCTGCCCATAAATTGTATTAACTAAACAGCAGCTGCAGCTCCAGGTACATCCATCACGGCCTTCCTCTTCTTCATTTCATTTCAGCTTTTTCATGAGCGGCCGAAGACTCGGAGATGCCGGCTGCCAGTGGCCTGTCAGCGGAGCCTGCATTTAGAATCAATTCGGCAATTACAGCTGCGACTCGGAGCCACAAATCAAAAACAAAGGGGAGCTTCAGCGCCTTCAGGATGTTTTGCAGCATCAGGGAGCTCGTAATTATGCAGCCCAGCCGGGCAGTCATTTAGGGCTCTGGTGGAAGAGTGACGGTGTGAATTTGAGGCAGGAAAGGAAGCACGAGGAATCTCAACGGCCAGGAGCTGCCGTCAGCCTGTTTACAGCCACCTACCTTGGCACAGCTAAGATCTGCCAGGAAACACTTCCCGGACCCAAGATTGCCATGGGGTTGGTTTGTTTTGCCTCAGCAAAGAGGCTGTCTGTCAGCAGGGAAGGAGCAAGTGCAACCCTGTTTGCACAGGATCCACAGGGGTTGTGTTGCGCTGCTCCAGGGCGCTGGGATCCCGGTGTGATGTAGGGATGTGGGTTTGTGCAGGGATTGAGAGATGCACACAGACACACAGAGAGGGTTTGACATGACTGGCTAAGGTAACTGCGCTGGAAGCACATGGATGTGGCTGAAAGCACCATTACAACCCCTCAAACGCCCATGGAGGAGACTGGGGGGCTCAGAAGCCTTTCTCATGGCACAGCAGAGCTCTGCTCTTCTGGCAGCAGCCTATGGCTCTTGCAGCATGTGTCCTGCCCAAGGAGGAGGTCAGCCAGGCTGATCCTGGCCCAAACACGCCACATTACAGCACAGGGAGCAAGAGGTTCTCCCTCCACTGCTCCTGCCAGCCCCAGCCCTGCAGTGTCAGGCCTCCCTGTTCCTGTTCGGGAGCTGCAAATGTTATTAATAGTCATAAAATGATCAGGTTCTTCAGAATATCCTGTTACGCTGGTTGTCTCTCAGATCTCCTGCAGGCTGGTCCCACAGCCCCATTTGTCTGGGCTCTCTGAAGTATCACATCTCCATCAGAGAGAGCTGTATAGATAGTTCAGTCCTTGGGAGCAGCAGGAGGGTAAGACTGGATTTTGGATGGTGGGGAAAGAGAAGCCCCTGGCCCTCCCAGTCCTGTTCCCAGTACCAACCATCACACTCCATGTAATGAAATGTCTGTCACTAAACCTGTGAGCTGGGCGCAGATGGAGGTGCCCCAGTGCCCTGTGCAAACCTGACAAGGAACGGGCATCACAGGAGCTTGCATCACCCTTCTTCCCCCAGCCCCTTCCTCTGCACAGACAGAGCAGACATGCAGCTCCCACCACTGCAAGTGCCCCACTCCACTAGAAACAGAGCAACGGGACAAGTAAAGATGAAAACAAGTGGGGATTTCTCATTCAGGATTTAAACCTTTCCATTTTAAGTCTCAAAGCACCAAGCTAATGGCGTTGGGTCTTTGGGGACTGCCCTCCACTCGGCAGCTCCGCCAGCCTGAGAGGGGGCTGCGGGCAGCCGGCGGCACTGCCGGCCCCGGCACGAAAGCCTCATCCAGTAAATAATGAAGTAATGAAGTAAGGATGTGTCTCGTAGCAGTCCATTAAAT
This sequence comes from Rhinopomastus cyanomelas, assembly GCA_013400115.1. Classification (NCBI taxonomy): domain Eukaryota; kingdom Metazoa; phylum Chordata; class Aves; order Bucerotiformes; family Rhinopomastidae; genus Rhinopomastus; species Rhinopomastus cyanomelas. The sequence continues at coordinate 1,052 of VXBP01009264.1, read as the reverse complement.
GGATGCGTCCAGGCTGCCGGAGGAGCTTTGATGACTCGGGCGCTCAGCGGAGGCAGCGAGCAGACTGATTAAATATAAACTGAGCAGTGGAGGAGCAGTGCTGGGCGATGTGGGGCGAGGGGCTCAGGCGGGGTGAAGCTGCCACCCAAATAATGCCAAAGCTCAGGGGAAAACATGCTGGTGGGTGCCAAACCGACAGGAGGTGTGACCATGCAAAGCTGAGCCCGGTGCCAGCCCAGTGCCATTTCTGGGATCAGAGCCTCTGGGTGTGCAGGAGGAGATGAGCAGTGGGAGCTCCTCAACACCACAAAGCTTATTCCCTGTTATTGAGAGCATTTTCCCTCTGCTGGGCATCACCCCAGCATGGCACAGAATCCCTGCTCCCTGCCCGGTGCCTGCACCCTCCACACTACTCTGAGGTCCTCCAGCCTCCCCTTGCCAGGCCAGACAGATTCAGCTCTCTGCTCCTCTTCTCATGAATCTGTTGCAGTGTAGTGGCTGCTCCCCATTATCTTCTTGGGGTACAGCAAGGCCACTCTGGCAAGGATCAATGTCAAGCACAGGGCATGCGCCAGGGGCCAGAACTGGGTCCATGCTGCCCACTAAGGGTCCCTGGGCAGCTGCCACTGCACCACCCCAAGCTCAAAGGCTGCTCCAGGCTCCCTGGGGTTCTGTGTCCCTGTGGGAAACACCCCACTGCTCAGAGTGCAAGGAGGGAGCTAGTCCCTGTCAGACATGTCAGTGCCCCACATCCCCCTCAGACAAAATACAAACTGCCCAGAAAGAGACACTGGAATGGAGACGTCGCCTCTGCCAGCAGCTGTGTGATGAATGGCAAGCTCTGCCTTCACTCTCAGTGCCTCCATTCTCAACAGCACGTGGCAAGCGCTGAGAACCACATCAAGGAGGCACCTGGGAAAGAGCAGCAGGGATAACGTTTTGCTTTTCCCCCCTTTTTGATCTGCCCTCAGGCCCTGCATGAAAAGGGAGTGGGAAGGGGGATGCAGGGATGGCGATGGAGATCACAGTATCACAGTATTACCAAGGTCGGA